>JAMXBD010001784.1:0-292319 GCA_024138025.1 Combretum micranthum
CCATGGCATTTAGTTCATTTTGCACTTAGGAATCTCAAGAGCATTCGTGAAAATCGCATTTTCGGAATCAACATAACCGCTGTACAAATATGATCCCTCATTTTTGAGGCTTAGATATTTTCAAAACTTGATTTAAACTTCATATTTACAAAGCTCTGTCGAAGTAGATGGAAACCGATATAAAATTTGCGAAATTCCGAGTTAAAATGACCAAGTTATGGCCATTTTAAAACGGAACTTCGGAAATGACGCGAATTTCGATTTCACTAAGTTGTTTAGAAGTTTTAGTATTCTTAGATGATAGAATACTTATTAGGGTATTTATTTTGTAACTAGGCGAACCCAAAGACATTGAATCCTTGCCTCCGGACTATTACTATTAGAGACCGGCGAACCCATGGCTGAGTGAGTTACTCTTCCCAATTCATTTATCGTATGTGCTTGATAATTAGTGCACTAGAATATAGGCCAAGTAAATTGAATACGTATGATGGTGAATAATGGGAAATTGTATGATTGATTGAGAATTCAAATTAAGAATATTGAAACCGGGTGATAAATTCTGGTTGTGTAGTTAGTTATGATGGATTGTTTGAGAAATTGTTTGATCACTTGAATAAAATGACTTAATTAACTATTCGAACTAATGCCAAATTTGACATATGCATATCACAATGGGAAGGAGTATTAGCATTGGTTGGTTAATCGTGATCCATAAACGAGATAAAATTGGTTGGTTAATCGTGATCCATAAACGAGATTAAATTGGTTGGTTAATCGTGATCCAGAAACGAAATAATTGTATGTTACTCGTGAACCATAAACGGCATAAAGCTAGTTCCACAGTATTCGTTAATCTGCTAACCAGGGATGGAGGGCGCAAATCCATCCACATATGATTTCCGGATAGTCATATGTATGTTGTTCTCATATGTTTGATGCATACACTTGCTTGTTTAAATCACTTGTTTGAATTGTTGTGAAATGAATGTTTTTGTGGAAGAATTCACTCACTAAGCTAGTTAGCTTACGTCCCTACAGTTTCTTCCTTTTGCAGCTACCCAATTTGTGACTTAGGCAGCGTGACCCGACTGTACAGGTACAGGAGCTAGGAGTTTCCCTTAGAAGTTGAAATTCTGTTTAGACATCCATAAGAAACTTTGAAGACTTTGGATCACTGTATAAGGCCATTAAATATTCTTTTGTAGGGGAATGCTCCTTAGTAAATGTAATGTTTAATTATGTTTCATGAGTTATATCCTACTGCTAATGCATGCCAAATTAAGCTTTTATCTCCATTTGGACTTGTATTCTATTGTCATAAAAGTACGCCTTACATCTATATGAGACCCCGAAGGACTAAGGCGGTAAGTCGGGAATCTTGTATAGCATGTGGCGGACTGTTACGTTTAGGATACCCTATGGGGCATGACAATGGTAGGCAGCACTGAAATGCAACTTAGTGCCTAGGCTCTTTTGTAAACTCATCCAGAACTTCGATACAAATCTCGGATCCCGATCCGAAGCAATCCCCACTAGTATACCATGAAGTCGTACAATCTCTCTGATGTAGATCTTAGCCAACTTATCCAGCGAATAGGTCATATTGATCAGCACAAATTGTGCTGACTTTGTCAAGCGATCTACTATTACCCAGACTGCATCACATCCCGTGGAGGTTTTCGAGAATCCGCATACAAAGTCCATTGAGATCTGATCCCATTTCCATTCGAGAATGGGTAGAGGCTTTAATAATCCTCCCGACCGTTGATGTTCCACTTTAACTTGTTGACACACGGCATACTTCATAACATAATCCGTCACATCTCTCTTCATACAGTTCCACCAATAGTGGCTTTTAAGTCTTGATACATCTTAGTACCTCCCAAATGCACGGTGTAACCAGAATTGTGAGCTTCACTCATGATTTCCTTTCTCAGTTCTTCGTCTTCCGGCACACACAATCTCCCCTTCATCCTGACCACTTCTTCATCATCTAGGGTAAAGTCAATATACTTTCCTTTGTATACTTCTTCCTTGATCTTCTTTATTACTTCATCATATCTTTGGGCTTCCTTGATCCTGTCGATCAAGGTGGGTTCCATGACCAAATTTGCGATCTCCATATCACATCTTGCCCTACAAACTCAATTCTTAATCTTTCAAATTCTCTTATCAGTTCTTTTTGTTATGTGATTAGAGCTGCTACTTCCCCGTAACTTTTTCGGCTCAAAGCATCAGCAACGGCGTTTACTTTTCCCGGACAGTAATTGATTCCCAAGTCATAGTCCTTTATAAGTTCCAACCACCGTCTCTGCCTCATGTTCAACTCTTTTTGCGTGAACAAATACTTGAGGCTCTTATGATCCGTGTACACTTCACATCTTTGTCCATACAAGTAGTGTCTCCAAAGCTTCAGGGAAAAAACCACAGCAACCAACTCCAAATCGTGCGTAAGATAATTCTGCTCATGAGGCCTTAATTGTCCGAAGGCATAAGCAATGACTTTTCCTTCTTGCATCAGTACACATCCAAGGCCATTCCTGGAGGCGTCACTATGCACTGTATAAGGTTTTTCGGGTTCAGGTAGTACCAGAATCGGAGCTGACACCAAGCGTTGTTTCAATTCTTGGAAACTTTGCTCCCTCTTATCTGTCCACACAAATTTCTCATTCTTTTGTGTCAGTTGTGTCAAAGGTTTGGCGATTTTAGAGAAATCCTTCACAAATTTGCGGTAGTAACTAGCCAAACCTAGGAAGCTTCTCACTTCAGTCACTATTTGTGGTTGTTTCCATTCCACCACAGCTTAATCTTTTCAGGGTCTACTGATATTCCTTCTCCCGTCACCACATGTCCAACAAAAGATATCCTGTCCAACCAAAAATCACACTTGGATAGCTTGGCGTACAACTTATTCTCTCTTAAGGTTTGTAACGCCATCCGTAGATGCTCCTCATGTTGTTCCCTAGTTTTAGAATAGATCAGAATATCATCTATGAACACAATCACACACTTATCCAATAGTGGTTTGTAGACTCGGTTCATGAGGTTCATAAATGCAGTCGGTGCATTGGTTAGCCCAAACGGCATCACCAAAAACTCATAGTGCCTGTACCACGTACGGAAGGCTGTTTTGGGTACATCTTCGGGCTTTATTCTCAACAAGTGGTAACCCAGCGCAAATCAATACGCGAGAACACACTCGCCCCTTGAAGCTGGTCGAAGAGGTCATCAATCCTTGGAAGAGGGTATTGATTCTTAATTGTAACTTTATTCAATTCCCGGTAGTCGATACATAACCTCATAGACCCATCTTTCTTCTCTACAAACAACACAGGTGCGCCCCATGGCGACACGCTGGGTCTTACAAACCCTTGATCCAAAAGCTCTTGCAATTGGGTTTTCAATTCTTTTAATTCTGTCAAGGCCATCCGGTATGGTGCCTTCGATATCGATTCTGTACTTGGTGCTAGAGTGATTCGATCTCTCTTTTTGGTAGCAAACCAGGTAGTACTTCGGGAAATACGTCTTCAAACTCGTTTACCACGGGTATGTCTTTCTTTTCACTCTTCTCCTCTCTAACCCAAGCATCTTCTATTGGCATAATTTCCTCATCTTCCATCATTAGCTCAAAAAGAGCTTAACCCGAAATCCCTTCGTACCGTGGTTTCCCCGAGGAAGTTTACTCTCTCCTTCTTATGGTCGTCAAAATTTATCATTTTTTGTTGATAATCCACGATGGCTTTAACCTTACTTGGCCAATTCATTCCGAGGATAACTTCATACTTACTCATCTCCAAAACTATCAGGTCGCTTGTTGAGTCATGTCCTTGGATTTCTAGCAAACAATCCCTTATTATTTCTTGGGTCGACACGATACTACCTGTGGGTGTCTTAATCCTTAAGCTGGTGGTTGTTATGGCTATGGGTAATCCAAGCTGCTTAGCCAAGCTGGTAGTGATAAAGGAGTGGGTTGCTCTCGTGTCAAACAACACATAGGCTTCACTCTTATTCACCCTTATGCGTCCTATTACCATAAACATTTATCACTACTTGATCCTAAGTACCAAAACAACTATCTATTCCTAGGTTTCCAGATCTCAGCTTTTCCTCTTTCACAGTTTTAAGTCTTTTTAAAATTTGTTAAGAAAATAAAGAACTTTTATCTTAAAAGAAATTTGTTACTGACCTGTCACCAAGCCGCCATCTGCATCATCGCCCTGGTCCAGAGTGGCCAGCTCCACACCTTCCTCCTCATCCTCTTCAATCATCCACTGGCCTTTAAAGTTGTATAGCCGCATCCTATGCATGGCCGAAGCTGCACGGCTTCCACCCTTGCTACTAGATCGTGGGGTGTTATCATTACCCATATTTCCATAAGGCCAAGTAGCCACACTTTTCTTTTGGGAGCACTCGAAGGATAAGTGCCCTTTTTCTTTGCAAAGGAAACAGGTTACCGTCATCTTCTTCAGGCAAGCATAGACTAGATGGCCTGCCTCGCCACAGAAGTAGCACTTGCTTTTTAGCTGTAAGCACTGCTTTGGACAGTGGCTTCCCTTACACTTCCAACAAGTAACATTGGGCCTATTTTGGTTGGGCTTCCCATCGTTGTTGTCCTTAAACACATAGTAAGGCTTGTATCTCTTTCCTTTATGGCCTGAGCCGGAGGCATCAAATTGCCTCTTTCCAAGCACTCTCTTGTCCGACTCCAAATGTTTCCTCTTCTTAGCCCCTTCAATCAATCAGGCTTTCTCAATTACTTCCAGGTAAGTTTGCAAACCCGATTCCTCTAACTTCTCCCTTAGGTCTTCATTGAGACCTTTCAAAAACACTTGTTTTTGTTGTTCCTCACTGTTTTTATAAGATTCGGGAGCATACTGCAGCAGTGATTGAATTATGTCTCATACTGCTAGATTGTTCTGCCTCTCTGCTTAACATGCAAGAAATTTACGCTATATCTTACTCGGAGGCTGGCAGGAAAATAGTTCTCCAGGGACTCCCTGCGAAAGGTCTCTCAACTAATAGGGGGTGCCAAACTTCTCCTTTTCGATTCCCACCATACTCTGGCATTATATCTCAGCATGTAGGTGCCATATTCCAGTCGGAGATATGGTGGAATCTCATAAGCTGCGAAAGAGTGCTCCACTTGCGCTAACCAATCCTCCGCTTCACCGGGCTTTCCAAACGTCCCTTCGAAGTAGCGATTGTTTTTGATAAAGTCGGGGAGGGAACTCCTTTGATATCCTCTATGTAGCGGAGGGGGTGGATGGCGAGCATTGTAAGATTGCTCTTCAGGGCGTAAGGGGATTTCTGCTTGCATTCCCCTATATGGCGGAGGTGGTGGAGGTGGTGGTAAGGGTGCTGAATCCCTCATACTTGGTTTGGGATTCTGCAGTTGATTTTGATTCTGGTTTTGATTCTGATTTATAGAAGTGGAATTAGGGTTTTTTTTTATTAAATAAAAGGAGAAAAATTAAACAAAATGAGAGAGAGAGAGTGTAGGAGAGGGGGTGTAACTAGTTTATTCTTGTATTTTGGTTTTTCTCTCCCTCTCTTCCTCTCTAATGCTGTGAGCCCCTCGCTTACACACACACACACACACACACACACACACACATTGTTTTCTTCATGTTTTTCAGCTCCACACCCTACATAGGTATTAGATCTTGATCTTACTACAATAAAACATGTAATGGCAAGATCATACATGTGTGGTTCTACTAAAATCCCCATGAGCTTTATGCTAGGGATGTGGAAAAACTTAAGCATGATATTATTGTCATCACGATGTTGTGAATCTTGTTATTTAAGTTGTTTTGCCATTATTTTGCTCTATTATTTCTTTATGTTGTTCTTATGGATATTTTGTACATGTATTCTTTCTTTAACCTCATCTATATTATGTTCAAATTGCATTTACATCCATGACATGAATAATATAGTAGATCTAGTTATTTTTAGTACATAAATGCCATAGATTTTTTGGCTTATGTACATAAAAGACTTATAGTAGCATAATAAAAATGAGAATATGTTAAAAAATTCAAGATCTATCTTTGTTTCAACAAAAATAATTTTTGGAAATTCGGATGGAAAAAGAACCTTATTTAGAAAACCTATTTTCCAACTCCAAAATGAAAATTTTACATTTAAAATGAAGGGCTTAGGGAATAAGTATCATAAATGAATGATTTTGATGAGTTAAGCTTAGTTTTACTAAAAGAAATTTTCAAAATAAGAAAAAGTTTTTAAAAGATAAGTTAGGACTTGATTCAACCCCAATAAAAACTTGAAATTCGTAAGTAGGGTGAAATGCCAGTAAACACCTATTTTCCAACCCTAAAACAAGAGTTTTATTTAAAAAATGAAAGCCTTAAGGAGTAGGTTTGATTAGGATTTAATTTTGGAAAGATTAAATGAGTCTTACACAAGAAACAATCTCAAACATAAATTTCAAAATACAGATTCACAAATTACCCCCATTTAAACACCTATTTTCAAATGCCAAAAGGAGGATTTTAATAGAAAAATAAAAGCTTTGGGGAATAGATGTAAAAAAAGACTTAATTTTGACAAGGATAAGTGGATTTTATCAAGGTATAATCCTAAAACAAGGAAAGGTTTCAAAATATAGATCAAACAATGTTTTCATTCCTTAAAATTTTGTAAAATTCGTAACTAGGTAAAACCCCTATTTAAACATCCATTTTCCAACTCCAAAATGAATAATTTTATTAAAATAATGAAGGTGTTAGGCATATAGGTCATTGAGGTCGTATTTTAATAAAAACAAGTGTGAATTTACAAGGAATAAAACTAGGATTCTTAAGTCAAGTAATTTAAAAGGTTTTGCAAAGTAAAAGTTTTCTAAAAGAATTCTTGTAATCAAATATCATTAAGGATATACATATAGATAGCTCATATCATGGTATTCATGATAATAACTTGTAGATATTGCATGTACATATAACATACTTGGTAGAAACAAAGCTTAAGAAAATAATGTCTTTCAAACCCCATAAAACATTGTCTAAGTACATGAGGAAATAGATTGATCAAAACCCATGAATCATGCATGATATTGAGTTATGTATGTATATAAAAGAATCTTTCAAGATATAATGATAGCTAAGTACCTATCATAGCTTATGAATGATGCTTGGATTGAAATTAGAATTTGATTGTGGGTTGGGAATCTCGTATAACATTCGGCACCCTACTTTTCATGCACCAAATGGCTTTTTTGATGAAAATAACTTTAGAAATAGATATCTCTTATCGAATAGGTAGAAATCGATATATAATATGCGAAATTTCGAGTTAAAATAACCAAGTTATGCCCATTTTAAGTTGGAATTTCCTCTTAGGCGAACTTTGACGAATTTGGTAGAATATAATTTATAAGTTTCATTTAAACTCCATAGAAATACTCATCGTAGGTATTTCTTTTGTTAGGAGATTTGGGAGATAGATTAGACCTTTCCGAGGATTATTACGATTAAGAGGAATTTTGCGCCAGGACAAAGTGAGTTCACTTTCTTTAAATTACATGTTTATGATATTGCTTGTAATGTTAGTAGCACTAGAATTAAGATAAGATAAAAAAAATTGGAATGCGCATGTGAATTTTATTTGGTTGAAGTGATGATAAGAATATCGAAACGCGAAGTGCTATGAACATTTGTATGATCTAGTATAGAATTGAAGTGTCTGAAATCTCTATGATCGCCTATAATTCACTTTAATACTATGTCATGACTATATAACTAAATTGTTCATGCATCACATATATTGAGTCACATCACATTCATTGTTATACATTTGCAGGAAAAAGGCATAATAGCTAGACAACAGGTGGGCCTAAAAACTCGGATATCAGCACGAGGTCGCTTGAATTAAAATGGAAGTAGAGTAAGCACTTGAATCAACTACATAATTAACGAGTAGGTGGGCACCTGAAACAACCACTAAATGATTGAGAGTAAAATTGAAATCAATGATCATATAGGCCTGAAACACCTAACCCCGAATGGAGGGCATAAATCCATTCAACATAGGACTCCCGGAAAGCTTATGTATTGTATGCTCACGTGCTTGTGCATTTCATATGATTGTTTAATATAACTTTCTTGCCTCATTGTTGGATTGAGTATTTAATTTTGGAAGTGAAACTCATTAGTCCCTTGAAGAACCTAACAATGTATATCCAAGTCAAGTGGATCATTAGATTCCAAAGAATAAACTGATGCATTCCCTCAGCATCAGCATCTACTTTAGTTTGAGAATTTCTTTTAGAAGCTTGTCTATAAGCACTTTCTGTTCAACCTTCTTTTTCCTAAAATAAGATTTTGACATTTTTAGACTTGTAGAGTGAAGATTCTTTTCCTCACTACCCAACTCAATATTATCGAGAAGCAATTGGGTAGTTCCTTCCTTAGGTTGCCATCTAAGGCAATTAAATCCTCATTTTCAGGAATGACAGGTTGAGACATACCCTCCTGACACCTTCTCTTTAACTACTTTCTGCTCTACCTTCATTTTTCTTGGAAGCAAATTTATGTTTTTTAAATTTACTGGTAGATGAACTCTTTTGGGCATTTCGTTGAGTGATACAGCCTTTAGGCCTACCACAATAACTCTCTTAGGAAAAAAACTTTGACATCTCAACATCATCTTTTCTACACTATGCCCTCCTTTTTTGATATCTCACCAATCTTTCTTTTACATCTTTCTCCAACAATTTCACCATGTTTTCTTTCACCCAAAACTGTAGCATCACTTTCACGAACCATTGCCTCTAATTGAGAGAGACACCTAATTCTAAGGGGAGCTATGGCTAAATTATTTGCATGATCTTTTTGTGGCATCTTTGCCTCCATATATTTTCTGACTTCATTTGATACGATGAGACAAACCACACCAACCTATGATGAAAGTTATTGAAATCAAAGATTTAACCTTGGATTGTTCTAAGAAACCTTATGGAAAACCGTGACCTATTACATATATGGAGGTAAGAACCTTGATATAATTGAAGACACCACAACTAATGATGGCAAACCAATTGATAAGTTAAGGAGTTGAACGCCTTGGGAAATTCTCAATAAATTCATAAACAAATTCACTCAAGAATTCAAAAAGAAAAATATCAAATTATCATTATCAAAGATATCTTATATGATTACAACCCCAAAGGAATATATAGAATAAAACAAGAAATACAAAAAAGACATTAAAAATAAAAATATCATCTAAAAGAAAGTTCGTGGCCTACATTATACTTTGGGCGGCTTAAACACAAAACAAGAAATCAGAATTAATTTCTAAACAGAGAAGGCCAATAACTTTAAGACTTACGTCGGTGGCTTTTCCATGAAGGCTAATGGCCTTTGTATCAGTGTACGTGCAATTTCACAAGTTCAATTTATTTCGTTTCAAAGCTAGCTATGTATAATCGTTTAGGTCGGTGGTGTACTAGTACAATAGCCCCAAAACTTGAAATTCGGCAATGTTTTGTGTCCCAAACCACTTTATAGACTTGCTTAGCTCGCTTGAATCATGTTTTGTTCATTAGAACTCTAATCAATAGGCCTCCAATTCCTTGATATGGATTATTGAACTTGAGCTTGATCGGCCCTAATATTGATGCTGTCAAATTTGCATCATTCCCTCCTTCTTTGAAAAGATTCATCCTCGAATCTTCATTCTTGGACTCTTTTGAATTGCATCCATATGCTGGTTTATTTGAAGAGCTAGGAATGACATCAAGTTGATGGTCAATTTCATCTAGAATTTCCTAAGAACACAAATCTTTACAATCCTGCAGCTGTAAAACAGATTCACTAGGAAAAGAGCAATTAAGATCATTAGTTGGAAAACAAATATCACTTTCAATCTCTCTTTTTTTTTATTAAATTCATTCTTTGCTTTTTCATCACTCCATCAATGCTAATTGGTGTTTGAATTTCATACTTTAATTCTTTTCTCTCATTGCTCTCTACTGTGTTTTCATTAATCTTTTGCTCATTCTCATTATTTTCATCTTTCTCAATCTTTTCTTCACTCTTTGGTTTTCCTAGAGCAACCTTTTCTTTTTCTCTTTTTCTGAATTGCCTTGTAATCCTCATCTAGTCTTTAATAGCCTCCCATGGATCAAGGGACACTAAATTCACTGGCTTTTGGTTGAAAACCAATGAATAGGGATCTTTGCATCCATCATATTGCATCCATCATACTTGGCTTTTCTTAAAGACTTTCATGGTCGCCCCAAAAAAAATGAACAAATTGCATTGAAATTACATCACATAAAAATTTTATCATAATATTTTCCAATAGAAAAGGCAATCATAATCTGTTCAGTCACCATAAAATCTCCATACTCATCCTGTATTATGTATGGAGTTCTAAGCTTTAAAGTTTTGAAACCCAATTTTTCTACCAACAAGATATTAACAGCATTTATAAACTCCTATTGTCAATAACCAGACTGCAAACCTTGTTATTTACTAAACATCTTATATGAAAGATAGGTTTATCATCATCCACTCATATTTGACTCATCATTTTTTTAATATCAAATCCTAAATCTAAAAATCATAACTTTCACAAAAACTCTAAAAGACACTTCTTTTAACATGAATTTCTTCTTCTTTTTTTATCATAAAGACACAAAAACTGATAACCCTAACACCTGGCAATCAACCAGATCAAACAACTCCCAAAACCCACAAAGAAAATAATCAAAAATTATGAACGATTTGAGTTACCTCTAATTGAACCGGGACATACAATTCTTAGAAATCCTTAGCTCTGATAAAAAATGATATGATAAGACGAACCACACCAATTTATGATGAAACCCGTTATCGAAATCTGAGATTTAATCATAGATTGTTCTAAGAAACTTAATGGAAAACTGCAACATGTTGCCTACATGGAGGCAAGAACCTTGGTATAATCAAAGATGCCATAATTGATGATAGCAAATCAATTGATGAGTTAAGGGTGTGAACACAAGAAATTCCCAATAAGTTCATAAACGAATTCACTCAAGAATTCCAAAGAGAAAACTCTAAAATTATCATTACCATTATCAAAGATATCTCATATGATTACAACCTTAAAGGATTATATGGACTAAAACAAGAAATACGCAAAGACATTAAAAATAAAATATCTTCCAAAAGAAAGCTAGCGGCCTACATTATACTTTGGGTGGCCTAAACACAAAACAAGAAATCGAAATTAATTTTCGAACAAAGAAGGCCAACGGACTTGGTGTTGACATACGTGCAATTTCACAAGTTCAATCTATTTTATTTCAAAACTAGCTATGTATAATCTTATAGGCCACGATGTATAGGTACAATAGCCCCAAAACTTGAAATTCTTCGATTTTTTGTGTCCCAAACCACTTTATAGACTTGCTTAGCTCGTTTGACTTGTGTTTTAGTCATTATTACTCCAATTAGTAGGCCTCTAATTCCTTGATATGGATTGTTAAACTTGAACCTAATCGGCTCTAATATTGATGCTACCAGCTTCACATCATCATCTTTCTTCACCACATCATCATTAGATGTAGCTTGAATGTCACTGAGAACAGCTTTTAGTGCTTCATCGGCATATTGATATCCGGAACTTTTCTCTACTTGCTCTACATCAGTCTTCTGTTTCATCAGTTTATTTTCATGCACAGGCTTCTCCTTGAACACCTTATCATTTAGAAGAGCAAAATCATTCTAGCTATCAATCTTCGAGATGAGATGAGCACTTCTCCCACATAAATAGTGGAAATTTCTGGCAGCGGAAACTTTTCTTCTAGAAGGATAATTTCTAATCTCACTTGTCTCAAGTCCACCATAGAGAGGCATATCAATCGACGAGTCTAACTTTTGAGCGCTGATTTCCTTCTATCTAGCAGCATCTCCATGGTTTGTCTTTAAAATTAATGCTCTTGAATTACTATTTTCTAGTTCTTTCTTAGGTTCATCAATCCTTTTGTTATCTAGGGTACCAAGCAGCTTGACAACTATTTGCTTATCTACTAAACTAAGACCACCAAGCACATTAGGCGCAATAGTTTCATTTTCCAACTTTGATGCCAAGCATTTTCCAATTCCAGCTTCCCAGTAGGAACCAAACTTCCCAATACTTCAATTAGTGCCTTCCCCCTATCATGCTCTCAGTTGCATCACCTTCTGATCCTACATCACCATTGCTAGTCTGTTCTGCATTAATTTGAGGAACATGGCGTCCACAACCTGGTGGGAAGTTATGGACGGAAATACCTGAGGCACCTTAACATTGTAGTTCCAGAGGGCATAAGACAAGTTCCGTTTTCAATGGCCATCAATATCAATCTCTATTTGGCATAGCCACTATAAACACTTGAAACA
Organism: Combretum micranthum; assembly: GCA_024138025.1. Taxonomy (NCBI): domain Eukaryota; kingdom Viridiplantae; phylum Streptophyta; class Magnoliopsida; order Myrtales; family Combretaceae; genus Combretum; species Combretum micranthum. The sequence continues at coordinate 12,399 of JAMXBD010001784.1, forward strand.
ATCCACAATATTTCCACTGAGACTTCTCTAAACGGCTTTGTCCAAAACAACTTTAGATGTACAACTCAAAACTCCAAAGATCTATCATAAAGAAATAACAAAAAGTTCATTACTTAATGAGAAAAAAATCTAGAGTAAGGGTAAACGAAATCCAGATAACAAGGGAAAAGATGAAATTTCTACCATAACTTGTATATCTTGTGTCATATAATTCATCCTATCCCAATTAGTTGTTCCCATCCATACTCCTGCCGAATACACTTATATTTATGTACAATGCAGCCTCCACACTTCTATTTTTTAATTCACAAACAAGGTAACATGAACCTTGTAAGGCACACAAGAACATCAAAACAGGGGAGACAAACTTCATCCATTTAAGAAACACTGGCAATTCCATTAAACCCATCTCATCTTTCATTCCACTAAAAAGAAATCCTAACCAAATGCAGTTCTTGAACAATTCCATGTCAAAAAGATCAAATTTTGCACCAAGAACCTTACTCTGTCTAACTTAAAAAACCAAATATATGTCCGCCTTATTTATATTGAACGTATCCTGATCATAAAGAACATGGGCATGAATAAATCGAGACTAAATTAGAAAATTCCATGCACCCAATATCACAAAAATAAACACTTTGCACAAGGGATTTTTACATATTAACAACCTTAAATTCATGTCCAATTTAAATAACAAATATATGAACCTTCCAAAAGAAAAAGAAACAAGAACAGGAAGACAAAGGTTTTTGGGTGTTTTTGGGTGCCTTCTTGAAAAAAAAAAAAAAGCACGTAGAAAGGATGAGTTGGAAACAAATTCCATATATAGGCAAGTAAAGGTGTCGTTTGTGAGAGCGCCTTTGAATTTGACCAATAGGTGCGCTCTCGGACTGTGCCTTTGGTGCGCAACTGGGGACAATGATGGACAATTCCTTTAGTATAAATATTGAAGGTGCCATCTCGGATGGTACCGTCACTATAGGTTAAAATTCCCTAAATTTTTTGCTAAGAGCATTTGGTTTCATTCTTCCAGTAGAAAATCCATTAGAAAAACGCTTGAGAAGCTGCTCCTCGGATCCTTGTCCGTCTCTGAGGAAGATTTGTGAAGTTCTTCGTTGTCCAATCTCAAATAAAGCCTTTTCTTTCACTGTTTTTTCCCGTATTTTATTGCATTATTTTCCATTTTTAGAGAAAAAGGATAAGAAATGGAGAAAGTGAGGGTTTGTGTGATTTTGTCCGAATCATTGTGTTGTAGCTATTGGTTTTGAGTTGTGAAGTGTTGTAGGAGTAGTTTATGGAGAATTGGTGAGTGTTATGTCACTACATTTGTCAATCTATCAAGTTGACATTGAAATTTTTTTCCATGCGTATAAGATGTTCGGTGAAATGCCTCAATGTTTAATTTTGTGGATTTTGATATTTAATATAATGTAAGCCATCGAATGTGTGGTTTTATCTGATTTAGTATGTTGTAGTTGTTGATTTTGAGTTATCGGAATAGTATATGGAGTGAATGTAGATTTATGAAGTATATGATAAAATGATGTTAATGGTTAGAAGGTGTTTGGTGGAATGCCGCAATCAGTTAAGAGCTGCCCATTTGTCGATAGTGATGTTTAATGGAATGTGAGTGAACGATGTTTTACATGTTGAAGAAGTTGAATATCTTATCATATTTTAAATTGTAAGAAATGAGATCTAACATTTTAGTTTACCGTCAATAGGTTTGGAATGGCTAGCTACATAAGGTTCATTATTTATGCACATGGGAATATAGTGGATAGATGTTATGGGCGACAATATGACAAGCCTCCGATTGGGAAAGTGAAGGTTAGGATGGTTGTTTGTTTTCAAAAGTTCAAGGAAATTATTTGTGGCAAGATCGGTGTGGATCATAGTAACAGTGATGTCGAGATAATATACAAGCATGCACATTATATAAGTCATGGGATTTTATACATGTTAATACCAATTGTGGATGATGACAGTTTTGAGGATCTAATTTCACTTGCTACTGAGTTGAGTGCTAGGTTAATTCAGCAAATACTTCTAAAAGTCACTTATCACGCTATCACACCTTCAAATGTTGCTGTGGTGGAGATGACATGAACAAAAAACAAGCTAACATGTTAGGCATGCAGCAGTTTCAGCCCGGTTCATCTTCAAATGTTCCCTTATATAATGAAGGTGCTGTATCAGTTTCACCCATGCATTGTGAACAATATGATCTAATGCCAGTGAATGAGACAATGTTAGAGTTTGAGAATAAGGTTGCACAGGAAGTGGCACCATAGTTTGCCATTAGGCTAGAAGATGATCATTTCAATGGTTACTATCATGTAGATGAAAATGATGATACAGTGGAAGATGAAGTAGATGAAGAGAATGATAATGCTGTGGAAGAAGAAGTTAAAAGGGGCAATATTGCAAGTTTAGATGTCCCACATAGCTTAGTGCCATGTGTTGATATGTCAAGTTAGGCATCGGTGAGAGATACAATTCCTTATTTTAATCTTGGTGGAGGCAATGATAGATAGTGACATTTGAGGATGAATTGGATGCTATGTCTGTTAATATCTGTGACAGTGAAGAATTAGTGAAGGGAATGATGTTCAAGATAAAGGATGACCTAATTGAGGTTATAAAATCTGTTTACATAAGGACACATTGCAACATCCGTGTTGATGATTCGAAGAAAATTCTATGGACTACTCATTGCACTAAAAGTGATCAAGGTTGTCCATGGCAAAAATGGGCTTGTTTGAAAAAGCTAGAAGTGTTTTGTAATCACCAAGCTTGATGGTCCCCATTCTTGCACTAATCCATTACTTAGGCAAGACCATAAATAGACTCAAATATCCTAGCTCGAGAATTTATCAGCTTTGTTCAAAATAATCCAAAATGTAAGGCAAAGGAGCTTGAGTCTCATTGCTTGGCTGTATACGAGTATATGGTTTCCCGTAGAAGAATTTGGCAAGGTAAGATAAAAGCAATTACTATGGTTTATGGTGATTGGTGAAAACTTACAATGAACTCCCAAAATTATTCTATGCAATGAAGACAACTAACCCAGGTTCAATATGAGTGAGCTACATAAGATCATCCCAACCGAATGAGTCGTACTTCAAGTGGGTATTCCGAAGCTTTGGCCCTTGTGTGGGACCTTCAAGCATTGTAGGCCAGTTATTTGTGTAGATGCTACATTTGTATGGTAAATACAAGCACGTGTTGCTCATGGCATGTGGTGTAGATGGAGATGAATCACATCTTACCCTTACATTTTGTCTGGCACCATTTGAGTCTAAAGATGCATGGTCATGTTTTTTAAGGAAATTGAAGCAAGGGTTGTAGGACATAGGGGGAGGAGATTATATGCCTCATTTTCATATAGGGAGACTGGTATTATTGGGGCAGTTGTTGATGAAGCAAATGGGTGGCAATCTCCATTCGCGGTGCATCGATTTTGTGTCTAACATATTGCTAGTAATTTCAACAAGAATCAGAGGTGCAAAAACTTGGTAACATACGTAGCATTTCAAGCATAACATCGTAAATTCGAAAAGTCTATGGGGCTTGTGAAAAATATTGGTGAAGAAGTAGTTGAATAGTTCAATCATGCTTATTCAAATGGAAATCTGATCCTATGCAAGGATGCGTGGACCCTAGAATTTGATGGATTTTATCGTTTCGGGTACATGACAACCAACATGGTAGAGACACACAACTATGTGATTAAGGGAGCGATGGGCTAACTTGTTGCGGGGCTGGTTAAAAAAATCTTCTACAATTGTGTCATGTACTGGGAAGAGAGACTTAGTGCTGCGAAGTAATGCCATAATGGGTGGTAAAGTTTTCACACCCTATGCAAAGAAGAAGATGGATTTATAGGCAGCAAGGGCTAGTTTGCATCAAGTTACTAGTTTTAATAGAGGTACTGGATTATTTGAGGTATGTACCAGCACTAGACAGGAGAAAGGTCGTTTGAAACGTGGCAGGAGAACTCATAAGGTGGACTTTTCGAAACAAACATGCACAATCAACAAGTGGGCAAATATACCGATAACCTGTTCACATGCTATGGCACCAACAGGGTTCTCTAATGTTGATTAGACTTCCTTTGTCAGTCCATGGTATAAGTAGACCAATGAATTGCAATGCTATGAATCCCATTTCTTCCTATTTGGTGATGATCTTGATTGGTCTTGCCCACAAAACTTCCCCTACCTAATCCCTGATCCTACAACTACACAAGCAAAAGGAAAACCTAGGACGAAACAATATATGATGGAAATGGATTGGAGAGAGTGTCCCGATAGAGTAACATGTGGGCTATGTAGACAAGAGGGCCATAATAGGAGGAGTTGTCCAAATAGAGCAAGCTAGAGTGTGCCCAAGTTTAGCATATTTGTGGTTAAATGTGGTGGAGTGATGTAATCCTTTCTCGCTATGTGTTTTTTTCATTGTTTTTTTCTAGGCTTTTTGTTTCAGATTTGACATTTATCTTCCTACATGCAGGATAGATGGAGCCAGGCCCCTGTGATCAGTCAGTACTTACCCAGCAAGTCACACATCGTTCATCAGCTGTTTAGTTAGACAAGGTATGTAATCTAACACTCAACTTCCCATTAAGCTATGTCGAAGCACATAATCTAATGCGCACTTAACTTTGTTCTTTCAGGCATTATCTACTGCCCTTGTTGTTAGACGAAGGGAACCCACATCAATATGTGACCTAGTTGGCAGACCCATTGACGAGTAGCTTTTTCCTTATTTGGACAGGCTGGCTTCATAGGCCTTGCACGCCTCTCCTACATTCAGCTTGATTGACATCTCATTTCCACGTTGGTGGAAAGATGGCGATTAGAAACTCATACATTCCATATGCTTTAGGGGGAGCTCACCATCACATTACAAGATGTGGAGGTCCAGCTAGGACTGCCAGTGGATGGTTTGCTAGTTGTTAGTACCACATCCATAGCCACCGAATGGCAGGCAGAGTGCCTAAGGTTGTCGGGTGCTTACCTGCAGGGGGTACATCTCGTGGAGGCCGTCTCAGCCTTACTTAGCTATGGGAGCATTTTGCACATTTACTAGACGAGGTACTGGAGGAGCAAATCACGAGGCATGCTCATGTATACATATTAAAGCTCATGGGTGGATGTATATTTGCAGATAAATTCGGTTCATTGGTCTACATGATGTTCTTGCCATGGTTAAATGACCTGGCATAGGTTGGACATTATAGCTAGGGTAGTACGTACCTCAGTTGGTTGTACCGTGAATTGTGTTGTACTTCTGCTGAGAATGTTGTACAGATTGGAGAAGCAGTTGTCTTACTGCAGGTATAGGCATGGGATCGATTCCCTGTTGTTGCTACCCGTACCCGGTTTAGGTGACCTTTGAATGATGAAGCTGTAAACCCTTGAATTTTTCACAATTTTTAGAAAATATTCCTAGAAGTCTAAAACCAAAATCGAAATCCTAAAAATCGACCCAAGTTAAAACCAAATTCTAAATAAGATCAAAAACGAAAATCCTTAACCTTAAGAAGAAGAGAGACCCTCAAAACAAAATGGAAAATCAACACATTGATTTAACATTCATACACCAATCGAATCATCTATCTGATTCCTAACCACAAATCAAGATGATATATCAAATAACGCTCGACAATAAAATACTAAAACCTAACATCTTTTGGTGAATTTTAGAACAAAAATTTTCAATTTCCACGAAAAGTCAAATTAAGTTAACCCATAATCCTAGACTCGATTAAACGATACCAAAAACTAAAAAATATTAAATAATCACAAATAAAATAAAATAAACCATAAAGGTTGAACCAAAAATATAATATAGACAAAACCCCAAAATTTTATGATCTTACAAATAACTCAACAAGCTATAAGTCAAACCGGAACCCTAAAAGTCAACAAAATCTACAACAAACCCTAGTGTTTAAGATCCGACAATCCCTTACTCTTAAACTCTAAATAACGGAACGAAAATAATTGTTGATAATAGTTCGTAATAATATAGGGAAGCTTAGAAATATCAGATTCGCAAAATTCTAGTCTCTTTCGGATCCAAACGGGATCAGTTTTTGAAACCATGCCCCGGTACACCGGACGGTAAAAATATTCCAACAATACTAATAGACTCGTAAAAATATAAGGTTTTCAAAAATATCAGTTTTAAAATTTTTCGATAACTAAAAATTACAAATATCGCATTTATACACATATTTTTATTACTACTGATATTTTAATTGTCTAGTCTATTATTCATAAATATTTTTCTACTATTTATCTATCACTACTTTTTCTTACAACATATTCTTACTATCAATACACTATTTTCTTACTTTTTACCTTTCTCATACATCTTATCAAATTATATTTACATATTAATTATTTTCTTACAAAAATACAAATTTAATCTCTCTCTCTCCCCTCTCCATGTAGAACCGGCGCCCTCCTCCTTTGTACTCTCCTCTTACAATTTTCTTTTTTAATTTATTTTATTACATCTAATTTCCTTTCATCTTCAATTATAAATACCCCATTTCCCTCCACTTCTTTCACACCTTCATTTCATATAACAAAATTCTCCCAAAATTACTCCACAAATCCCCTCTCCAAATTTCTCTCTACCAAAACTCTCTTCCACAAATTCTTCACAAAATTCTCCTCTATACACAAACTATTCACTACATAATACCAACCACAATAATCCATTCATCTACCCTCTTCACATCACAAAAATACTTTAAGTAAACTTCTTTCAACCATTTAGTTTAGCCATGTCATATAACTCAGCATGACCATGGTGTTATTTTGAAACTCATATGAGTAGTAAAAGCAACAGTATGTTTATGTTTTGTTCTTACACATGCTAAGAAATTCTGATTTTATTATTTTGTTATTATAATTATATATGTTGTTATTATTGTTAATATTATTGTTATTATGTTTATAAATTAAGTCTATATATATTACTAAGTATAAGTATATCTATATTTTTTTAGAGCCTAATGCTCACTAACTCTTACTAACTTACTTTCATTATTCTTAATGTTTCTATTATTGCTTTTTCTTTTCTTTCTTTTTTTTTTTTGGGACTAGTCTATTTCTAGTCCCGGGATGTTTGATAAAGTTAAGGCTCCTAATACTTGACCGGGATATCTTGATGAAGCTAAGGTTCCCAATACTTGATATTTTACATTGCTTATTATTATTATCTTGCTATTTACCTTTTTCTTATATTTCATCATTTTCATATTACATGCTCATGTACATGCATCCTCATAATGATATTATCTCAACAACATTTAAAGTGGAATTTTCCTTTAATGAAGAAACTTGAAACTAAAACTCTTTTATTATGTAATTAGTCACTAAAAAAGAAACTTATCAACAACAACTTAGAAAATGTATATTTACAACTTCTTCTCAAACTTTTCCCAAAGTTTTCCTAATGTCAACAAGGATAATTTACCAAGGAAACAAAAAAAATGAAAACCAAACTCTCTTTATATACATCAATTTTGTTATCACCCACCTAGAAAAATTATTTCTACAACCTCTTTTCAAACCCACCAAGACTTCTGTTAAATACAATGAAATAATTTTCCTCAGGAACTTAAATTAACAAAATAAATTATTCTTTATTATGATAAGACTCATAAATTTTATTAAAATTTAGTAATAATAATTATTTGATTAATCAACTTTCTCAAAAAGCTTGCTTGTAGGAATTTTTACCAACTCCATAATAAAAAATAATACTAGACTAAGTTTTATAAGTTAAATAAAATCAACTCACTAAATTATAAACTCACATAGAAAAATAAAAGTTTGCCAAAGTTTCTAAATGATAAACTCATTTTCAAAAAATAAAAGAATATAAATAGTAGAGTTTCAAAAACATTAGATATTATCAAAAATTTAAGAAAATATTAAAACATGATTTCCTTCCAAGTAAAATTGGCCAAAGAGTTAAAAGACCAAGTTTTAGAAATAAAGTTAATTTTAAAGAAGTTGGAAAATGAAAATATAAGGAGAAAAAAGACTTGTTTAACAAAGTTATTTCCTTAAAAGAAAATATACATAACTCAAATTATTATAAGTTATCAACAACTTAATAAAACTCTAGAAAACTTTCATTTTTATCACTAAAAGTAAAATTTATAAAAGACTAAAGCTAAGGGAAAATTTATTCTTGAAAAGAAATTAGAAAACAAAATAAGAATATACTTATAATAACTCAAGAAATTATAAAATTCTTTCAAAACACATAGGAAAGGAATTGTTAAAATACAAGCCTTCAACACCATAAGACATTATTTTACAAAATATAATCTTAGACAACACCATTAATATTTTGCATACAATATGAGTATATATATATATATATATATATTCAAAGGATTTTTTCAGCTATAGTAATATCTACATTTTCGGTATAAGTATTTTTGGATAAGGAAAAGTTTGCAAATTTATGTTTTGAAAACTATAATTTTCGTAATGACTCTATACCCTATGCTTTTAGAACCCAAATGACCTCATATGACAAAAATAACCTTAGAAATGGATAGATCTTTTTGAATAGGTAGAAAATGATATATTATATGCGAAATTTTGAGTTAAAATGAGCAGTTATGGCGATTTTAAATTGAAATTTTATTCCATGCGATTTTTACGAACATAGTAAAAAAGAATTAGAAAGTTTAAGTAGAATTTCTACAAAATACTCATCCCAAGTATTTCTTTAGACTAAGTGACACGTAATATAAGATTTCCCTTCCTAAGGATTACTACGACTAAGAAGATTGCAAAATAGACGAGTGAGTTATTCCTCTTAATTTCGTTATTTACTTGTGCTTGTAAAGTAGTAGCACTAGTATACTAAGACAAGATAAAAATGGATATATATGGTGGATTCAAGGATATGTATATATATGATTCTATGCTTATGTGATGAAATGAGAATTAAGAATATCGCAACTTCGAATTTTTCGTTTAAGTATTTTGCCTACCTACATGTATGCTTGCTTATTGTTTGCTAAATTTTTTGATCTCCCTTACGAAACCTTAATATGGTTTGACTTAAGAAAAATAAAAAATTTATGCATAGCATCCATCGAGTCACATTTCTTTCGGAAGGCTGCTACTCCTTGGGTAGAGTTGGATTGGTTGTTATCGTGTTGGGACATGGGCTATGTTCTTTCCTAAAGAATTCAAATCGCTCGAGGAATGTGACTCTATGTTTGGAGCCGAGCCAACTGAACACTTTGGGCGGGGGCTTGGGAACTAGCAATAGAAGGTCAAGGATCTTCATCAATAATTCCCTAACCTTCAATACGAAGGGATAAATCCATTCTATATATGCTTTTCGAATAACGATATATATTTGTGTAATCATGTAACTGTTGCATAGCATGCATAACATATGCGTGAAAATTTAATTAAACTTGTTTGAAATCATGATGCAAATGAAAAAGGAATACCTCAGTAAGCTAGTTGTAGCTTATACCCTCATAGATTTTTTGTTGAAATAGATATACCCGTGACTCTATTCAAAGATCATGATATTAAGGAAGTTATGGATGGATTGTAAACTCTTGTAAAGGCAATGGGAACATAGGATGAAGTTATGTTGTAAATTCCTTATATGCTATGTATGCTATGTTCGTATTTTGGAGATTCCTAAAGGAATGTATTTATATAAATTTGGAGACAATAGTAGGGGTATACCCCTAAGATTTGTAATCAATCATGTTTATGTTTTATGACAAGTATTCCCTTGGTCTTGTTATTTGATCGTTATCAATGCAACTTATGTTACTCTGATATGTGCCCTTAGTTGTGATGTATGCCTTCTACATGATATAGAAGCCTTTGCATGACTAAGGTTGTCATTCTTAAACTTTAATATTGTGTATGGTGGATTATCACATTTGGGGTACTCCTCGAGGCGTGACAAGAGTAACCCTTGCTACACGATGGCGAATTGTCCAGGATACTACCCGACACCCATCTCATGTTATTTCAACATACAAAAAGGCATTTGACATGATAGGAGCTGAACAAATACATTTGCTTTCCCAATTTTCGCTAAAGTTCCATAAGCATTTTCATTTTTCCACCAATGACTTCTTTGTTCTGGTACAGGTTGTCTGGATGCCATACACCCACCAATCATGAGTAGGCTGCCACTATACTGTTGATGTGGTATAGATGTGTGGACAGCCTGTGTCCCCCTCATTTGCTTTTATTACATCAAGTGGTGTTTTCCTGATTGTGTCATTCGACAGTTTAGGGGTTATCAAAGAGTTCCAGTAGCCATTAACACTGATCCAAATCTGCATCAGATCGATTTGCAGAGGAGGGTCGACACTGATTAGGTGGTCCATCATGCTATCTACCATAGGATGTGGAATCAGAGGCGTGATCGACTAGTTGATGTTGAGCTTCCCTTGGTACTGATCCCGACTATATATTGGTTTCAGATGAGTCACCAGGTGATATCTCAGCCACACTGGTGCCAGGATTGGTGCATTGGTGAGTTCTAATCTTCAATTCGGCTTCTCCTACACTTATAAAAATTTATCAATCTAACCTCTAATGTTTGCACTTCCTTTGCAGGCGGATCAATTCATGAATCCTGCTAAGTTCTAACATCTCAGAAGTTTTCTCCATTGTAGATGACGCCATACGGACAATCGATGAGTATGGGGTTATTGAGTATCTTTACCTCAAGTTCCGATACACCATGTAAGAGTGTGACACTGTAGCAAATCTAACCGATCACGACCAGGAGCAGTATGACACTATCCACCATGCTCCACCATCATCAGCTGTCACATCTACAATTGTGAGCAAACAGCATAACACTTCTTCACTACCATCCTACTATACTCCATACAACGAGGTTAGCTCATCATCATGTTATCCTCTGCTACCACCATAAAAGAGGCATACAGTAGCTCCAGATCAGGATAAGGGTAAGGGATTTACATAGTTATCACAAGTTAGGAGACCCACTCAAGCTTTACTAGTCCCTTCACCAGATTTTAATCTATCTCCGGCTTTAGAGGATGAGCCAGAGGCTGCACCGACATAGCCTGCCACCGATCCATAGTGTTGAGGATTACTAGAGGCATACAGTAAAATACTAAGAGATGATAAGATCATTGCTTTCCTCTTTTTATTTTACTTTTTCTCTAAATGGAATTGTATTTTTTTCAATTCACTTTATGTAATGAACTTTTATTTATCTTGGTTGTGGCTGTTTTTTCACCTGCATAGTTTGATTGGTTGCACATGCCACTACTAACTAGTGGATTGGTTTAAGGATTTTGTCATGTTAGTGATTTTATTTCTGCAGGTTTGAGATGTTGGATTGGTCATGCATCCTACTAGTGAGTAGTGGATTAGTTTCAGGAGTTTCTCGTGTTAGTGAATGTTATCTCTGCAGGTTTGAGATGTGGATTGGTCGAGCTTGCTACTACTGAGTAATGGATTGGTCTCAGGAGTTTGTATTGTTATTGAATGTTAAATTTGCAGGTTTGTAATGATAGATTGATTCTATTAGCCATTAGTAAGTAATGGAATGGCTTGAGGAGTAGGGAAGTTGTTGGTGGTGGTGGTGGTGTAGTTTTTCATTTTCTTTTTCTAATTTTTTGTTTTGCTGCTGGTTCAGGTGTTTTAACACTTGGTATTTGGCATTGTTGTAGGATGGCACTGTAAACCCTTGAAATTTCATGCTAAATTTATGCTTAAATATTATAATTAGAGGTCAACTGAAAACCTTAAAAGTCAACAAAAGACTACAACAAACCCTAGTGCTTAGATCCGGCAATCTCATGCTCTTAACCCCTAAGCAACAGAATTGAGATAATTGTGGATAATAGTTTGTAATAATGTAGGAAAGCTCAAAAATATCAGATTTGTTAATTTTAGTGTGTTTCGAAGCCAAACGGGATCAATTTTCGAAAAGTGTGTCTCGGGCTCGTAATAATACAAGGATTTGAAAAATATCAGTTTTATAATTTTTTGATAGCTAAAAATATCATATATCGTATTTATATGTGTATTTTCTTTATTACACATATATTATTAGTCTTGTTTACTATTCATTATCCTATTCTACTGTTCATTACTATTTATTTATCTCTACTTTTTCTTACTACCTATACAACTATTTCTTACTTTTTTTCTTTTCCAATACACTTCACATTTCTCATATCCCACATTTTAATTACTTTTCATTACAAAACAACAAATTAAATAAATTTCACCCCCTCTCTTCCCTTCTTTATGCACCGGCTACCCCCTTCTCTATCTCTATATTTTCTTTTTTAATTTATTTTATTACATCTAATTTCCCTCCACAAAATTCTGTAAATACCCCACCTCTCTCTATTTCTTTCACGCACTTCTTTTATATACCAAAATCACTCCATAAAAATCTTCTCTACAAATTTCCCTCTACAACTTTTTCTTCTTCTTCTAACCAATAGGTAATTATCCTAAACTTTCTTCATGTTATGTAACTTAGTATGAGCTTGGTGTATGTTTTCTAAAAACCATAAGAGGTTAAGAAATCAACAATAGGTTCATACTTTGTTCTTGTTCATAATATTTTCTTATATTTTTAGATTGTTAATAGATTATTTCTTATATTCATGTAACTAAGCATGAATATAATGTGTGTTTTCTAAAGACCCATAGAAGCTAAGAAAGCAACAGTATGTTCATGTTTTGATATTGTTCATGCATTATGTTTCTATAATTATGCTTTTACTATTATGCTTATATTATTATGCTCTTATTATACTTTTTTCCTTTCTTTTTCATTTCTTTTTTTTTTTTTTTGGACTAGTCTATGCCTTATGAAGCTAAGGCTTCCAATAATTGACCATATTATTATGCTTATATTGCTTTTTATATATATCTTTATCTTATTATGTGATATTATTATCTCAACAAAAATAAAAAGAGTTTTCCTAAATGAAGAAAAATAAGAACTCTCTTAAAAGATAAATTTTTGTCACTTAGGAAAATTGTTTTTTATAAAAACTTAAAGTTTTATCTTAACAATTTTTTTTTCAAAATTTAGATAAGTTCATCACAAGTTTTTAGTAATAATGGTACATTGGATTTCATCAAAAATAAACAAAGTATATTTATCACATACACTCTTTTCAAACCAATAAAATAAAAAGTTTTCTTTAGAACTCAATATTGCTAATTTTTTGGTTGATGAAGGTTTTTCTTAAACTTATGTGTAAGGTCCTCACCAACACTCAAAATACTAAGGCCTAGACATGTTTTACAAGATCATTTAAAAATTAACCTTCTAGAAACAAGTCTTGCTTATGAAATAAAATTAATAAATAACTTAAAAGATCATCAAAAATTATTTTAAAATGGACCTAACTTTGGAAAAATTAAGAACACATGAACAAGTAACTAATTTAAGAAATTTTAGTTACTACCATGAAATACTTAGAAAAACTACATTTTTCAACTATTAGGAATAAAATTTGTAAGAATCTTAAAAGACAAAAATTTAATTTTTGGAAAATTTATTTATTCCCTAAAAGTTAAAAAGTGAAGTTAAAAGAAGAAAGCATTCACTTATAATAATTCAAAAAAATTTTCCAACAAACTAAAGTGAATTTTCAAGTCTTAAATTTTTCCAACTTTTAAGACACATTGCTTTACAAAAATCATTGTTGAGACAATACCACTAAATTCATGCATACAATATGAGTTTATATATATATATATATATGTATGTATGTATGTATGTATGTATGTATTCAAAGGAATTTTCAAACTATACAAATATCTATATTTTTGTACAAGGATTTTTGGATGGAGAAAAGTTTGAAAAATTATGTTTTGAAAGTTGGGATTTTTGTGGTGATTCTATAGTACTTAAACAAATTTTTATGATAAAAATAACCTTAGAATTGGATATATCTTTTCGAGTAGGTAGAAAATGGTATATAATATGAGAAATTCTGAATTAAAATGAGCAAGTTATAGCCATTTTAAGTTGGAATTTCCACTAATTCGAATTTTACCGCAATTAGAAGCTAGAATTAGAAAATTTGATTAGAAATTCCATGGAATACTCATTTTAGGTATTTCCTTTGTTTAAGAAACAAGGAGGACGACGTTTACTATCCCGAAGATTATTTCAATTAAGGAAGTACCATCAAGTCATGGCTGAGTGAGTTTACTTTCATTACTTTTCATACTTATGAATGTGCTTGTAGTATAATAGTACTAGAAATAAGAAAAACATAAAATGGAAAGTGCATGTAATTTATAATGTTGGTGAAAGATCCTTAAGCATATCGAGTCATGAATTGTCTATAATGAATTGCATGTTCTATTAGCATGTTGAAGTGTCGGAAATTGGTTGATCACTTGCAAGAAACTGAAATTAAATGGCTAAGACTCTAAATAAAATTTGAAGCATACACTTCATGAATTGAGTCTCATTGCATTCGTTGTTATAAAATTGGTAAGACAAGGGTGTAATAGCGGTGGTTGGCATAACTGGTAGTATCCGCACATGGCGAAAGGAGCCGGTAAGATCTACATGTTTTTTATGACGAATAGCAGCCGGTAAGAACTATAAAAATTGTTTTATTAAAAGTGTTGGCTGTAATTGGCCGAAATACCTAACCACGAATGAAGAAGGTAAATTCATTCAACATATAGTTCTCAAAAAATATGTTTTGTATGCTCACGTGTTTGATGCATTTCACTTGCTTATATAATAAACTTGGTTCATATCTTTATTTCGAGTATGTTCATTGGGAATATTCCCACTAAGCTCGTAAAGCTTGCACCCCTGTAGATTTTTGCACATACAGGACCATTTGCTCTTATATCCAAGGTCTTCACATATCCGTGTAAGTCACCTTTTTAGGAGCTTTTGGGGGAAATCTACTCAAAGATTTAGAACAGACTTCCTCTAAAATCTTTTGGTGAAAGTATTTAAGTTTTCTTGTAAAGACTTAGTAATTTCTATATGATTCTTGGAGAATTAGCGAGGAAATGCCCCTAAAACTTTTGTAATTGGACTCTTAATTTTTATCATAGGTTAACTTTATTCCTAAATTCTTGTTTGTTCATTATTACTTGCTTAGACCACACTTCCCAATAGCGTCTCCTAATACCGTATTGTACGTCTTACATATAATATCGAGACTTTCACATGACTAAGGTAGTCAATGTTAAGTCTTGATATTGTATGTGGCGGACTGCCACGTTTAGGGTATCTGTCACGCCCTAGAGGGTACCCTAAACGTAGCAGTCTGTCGCATATAATATTAAAGCTAATGGATGACAACCTTAGTTATGTAGGATCTTCAATATCACATGCAAGGCGTACTTCTAAGATAGTTGGAGACTCACAGGGGTATTACATTTAAGTAGATAATAAAAGCATACAAGAACTTATATAAATAAACATGGAATATTCATTTAGATAATATGTAAACCCCGGAAAATTTCAGTAAATAATCCAAGAATAAACTTCAAAGACAAACTCTAAAATGACTCCAGTTAAAATCGAACTCCAAAAGGTTCTAAAATTGAACATAAATAAAAATTTTCCTAATCTTAAGAAACTAAGATGCCTTGAAAATAAAATAAGAACCTAAATATCTTTTGAACCAAAATTCTTACGTAGGATAATTAGTTCATCTGATTTTTCACTCGGAAATCAAGATAATATGGAAACTCAATTACCATAACAATAATTTCGAGTAATTTAAAATCACCAAAGCCATTTCATAGTTAGGCTTTGGAACAATTAAGTAAGCTTATTTGATGACAATTAATTGATAAACAAATTATGATCCTGAAAGATAAGATTATAATGAACGCTCTAATAGACAAACAAAACCTTTGAAAATCATAAAACAGGATCGGGAATAAAATCCCATAACTTAAGAAGAAGGTCTAATTATTATTATGATAATCAATTCAATCAATAAACCCTAAGTTGAAGTACCATAGACTTGAAAGCAAAACGAAAGTTCAACACTCATCCGATATGAAATCTTTAGGCCAATCAAATCACTCGACAAATCAAAACTCGTAAATCAGAGCAATATAAACCTTTAAAACAATAAAAATAATCCCCGTAAGGCATTAATAAATTCTTAGACTCAATTTTATGAAAAATTGTCTCAACAACCAATATTCGGTATGATAATCGAGAAAACCCTATCCGATAACGAATGCGATAAATTTTCAAAACAATAAATCAATTTAAATAATTTCGAGAACTGTTAATACTAGATAAATCATCAAAGAATATAATGTTATAAGAAAATATGAATTATGAATAAAACTATTCAGTTTCCAAGTTGGCAAACGCTGGCCTTAGTCAACCGAAAGCCCAAAATCCTAGCTGTTTAGATCCAGCAATCCCAAGTTCTTAATCCTAGAAGTTTAAGAACGATTTTAGTGTTTGGAATAGTGCGTAATATAAGAAAACTAAAAAGTATTAGATAGGATCGAAATTGACCTTTTTCGGACCCGATCAGGTACTGCCTCGAAAAGCGTGTCCCGGTGACCGGAATAATAAAAATATTCTGTCAACACCATAAAACTTGTAATTTTATGAGGAATTATAAAATTATAGTTTCGTAATTTTTCGACTCCTAAAAATATCTGTTATAGCTTATATAAGCGTAATTTGACCGTACCGGTAGCTTATTTGATAAATTACTAAAATGATTTAATTATTATTTCATTTTAATTATTAAAATTCTGCCATTGATTTTTTTTTATTTTATTTAAATTATGTTTCTTTTCAAAAATCTCATGAGAAAACATACATGTGACCCATACCTTTATACACTATTGTGATGATTTCCACACCACACTTTGTACTATTCATGAATTCCAACACTCCATGGCAGCTGCAACAAGGCTCCAAATCTGCCATTTTTCTTTTATTATTTTTAATTATTTAATGATTTAAAAGCTTCTTTTTGTTAATCACATGTGGAAGACAAGTTACATTTCAACTTCAAGTCAAAACCAAGCTAAATCCTCTCTCTTTTTTTCCCTAGGATTCACGCCAGCGCAACCCCCCCCCCCCCCTTGCTGCCCTTGTTTCTTTTCCTTTATTTTATTTAACCTCTTTAGCCTCTCTCATCTCTCTATATATAGTCTCTTATATTCACTCCCTTTTATTCTTTACAAACTAGGCAAAATACTATCTTATTTTCCTTCTTTCTTGCCTCCTTTGTTCTTGAAGTCTTGCTGCCCCTATTGGAAAAGAAGGCCTCCACACTCATTTCTTGAAGCTTATTTAAGAAATCACCCTTCTTAAGCCCCATTGTGGTATAGGTGTATGATAAAGAGGTTTCATGCATCAAAGGACCTTCCATAATGCCTATGAGCAATGATGATGATGCCAAGAACATGAAACACTCACTTTGATCCTTGCTTATCTTGTTATTTCTATTTTGTTGTTATAATGTGTAGACCTCACTTTTGCAAGACTTGTTCTTAGTATTTGTTATGTAAATATTTGGTATATGGATAATGTGGTTGTATGCATGAAGTTGATGCCTATATAAATGTAGATCTTGGTTTTGAACACAAATGAGAACTTAATTTTCGTATCTTGGCAAAGATCAAATTTAAACACCCCCTTCTAAGTCTCAAAATGGAAGTTTTAGTTGAGAAAATGAAGCCTTAAGGAGTAGATATCACAAGACTTTAATTTGTAAAAATCAAAGGTGATTTTTAAATGTTATTTTCAAAAATAAAATGTGTATTCGCGATTCAAACCAAGACCCATTTTCAAAAACATACTGTCTAACACCCCAAATGGAGTTTTAAGCTAAAATATGAAGGGCTTATGGAATATATATCATAGGGAAGTGATTTTAATAAATTGATGGTGGATATACTTGGAGGAAATTGTTAAACAAGTGATATTTACAAGATAAGAAACTTTGATCTTGTGTAAGATTGCATGAATCTCGTATCTAGGGGAAGATGAGATATAAAACTATTTTTCAAACTCAAAATGGAAGTTTTATCAAAGAAATGAAGACCTTAGGGTATAGGTTTAGTGGGGACTTGATTTCCAAAAGAATAAATGAGTTTTCCTTAAAAGAAATCACTTAAAAACCAATCTTGCAAAATTCGGATTTAGAGATAGCTCCTACTTGAACACCTATTTTCTAAGTCTAAAATAAGGATTTTTATCAAGAAATGAAGGCCTTGAGATATATATTTAGTTGAGGCTTAGTTTTAACAAGAATGAATAGGTTTCACTATGAAATTTTCCTAAAACAAGTGTAGTTACTCAAGACTACAAAATTATTCTAGTTTAACTAAGTTTTCTTGACTTTTTATGAATTTAAAATCTTCTAAGGAATTTCTTGAAATAAATATCAACGAAACATACGTATAGGAAGATCATAACATGTCATCCATGATAGTAAATCATCCATATTGTATTTACATTTGATCTATGATTTAGAAACATCGCAAACATTCACAAAAACAAATTTTCGAAAGTGAATTCGTTACTGATCAGAACTGATCGGCTTGTTCTGAAGCTGTAACATTTTCAAAACTTAGATATTTTATTAGAATTAAATAGATCTTTCGAAGTAGATAGAAATCGGTATATAATTTGCGAAATTCCGAGTTGAAATGACCAAGTTATGGCCATTTTAAGTTGGAACTTTTGCTTGTTACGAAAATTACGAACTAAAGAGTTATATTTGATAAGTTGGGATTAGATTGTAGTATGAAGTACTCATTTGGGTATTTCTTTCGTTTAGGGGAATTCGGATCGGAGGATTTCTTGCCACCGGACTACTACGATTAGAGAACGGAGTCCATGGCCGAGTGAGTTTCTACTTCCTATTACGTTCCTGATTGTGCTTGTAAATTTAGTCGCACTAGATTGATAAGCAAAGATAAAATGGAGATGTATGATGGGTAATTATGGGGTATATGTGTTGATGATGTATTGAGCAAACCGTGTTAAGAATATCGAAACCGGGTGATTAATGATGAATGTTTATTGCTATATTATTGATTGTCTGCGTAATTGGTTGATCACTTAAGAATTGGAATAATGACTATTGGAATGATAAACTAATATGGACATAATCACTTCACGTTGGGGATGGAGCATTAGCATATTGTTTCATTTATCCGGTATCCATAAAACGGAATATTATGTGAGGGTAACCGTGACCCGAAGACGGAATATTATGTGAGGGTAACCGTGACCCGAAGACGGAATATTATGTGAGGGTAACCGTGACCCGAAGACGGAATCGACAGTACTGCAGGAGTCGTGAATCTGCTAACCCCGAATAGAGGGCGTAAATCTATTCACATATGATTTCCGGTTGATCATATGTTTTGTATGATTCATGTGTTTGTTGCATTCATATGATTAATTTAATAACTTGCTTGATTGATTGTTGGATGCGTGATTTATGGAAGTTCTCACTCACTAAGCTAGTGTAGCTTACCCTCCCACAGTTATTGAATGCTACAGGTTGATTTAAGATTATGACTCAAAGACCGAGATATCAGGAAACCCGAGTATGAGTTTGAGCTTCCAATAAGAAAGCGGTGGTCGAGAAGGCCTTAGTCAGGTTTAGTGAAGTTGTGTTATGATAGGTCTTATGTAGTAGTAACCTATGAGATTCTATATATGTCTTTTGTTTAAGGTTGTAGCTGGAATTTTAACGGGGGTATGCCCCTAAGAAGTGTAATCAATTTTATTTGAAGTTAGTTACATTCCTTATATCTTGTTGTATAACTTATATCAATATGAATTGCTATACTTCGATCGTGTCTCCTTAAGGTGTTGTACGCCTTGTACATAGTATGGAAGCTTTCACGTGACTGAGGTGGTTATTCTTAGGCTTTAATATTGTGTACGGCGGACTGCCAAGTTTAAGGTACCCTTTGGGGCGTGACATAATAACTTTTACATCTTCTTAAGAGCATTCCCCCGTCTCAAATAGTCTTGATTCAACTAACAATGTAAGCATAACTATAACATAAGCCTACTATAGAGATTTTCTTAGAAGTCTATGTTCAAAACTAAATACATATAACTTCTCCCAAAAACTCCTAGTGGCTTAGGCTCATACCCGGCATACGGGGCTCCTCGGTGCCAACCAAAGATAATCATACTATAACAAAAAGCTATAGGGGTATAAGTAAATCTAGCTTAGTGAGATAATTCCCATCTATAAG
The DNA here is from genome assembly GCA_024138025.1 of Combretum micranthum. NCBI lineage: Eukaryota > Viridiplantae > Streptophyta > Magnoliopsida > Myrtales > Combretaceae > Combretum > Combretum micranthum. The sequence continues at coordinate 32,687 of JAMXBD010001784.1, forward strand.
ACATTTCCATAAATCAAACAAGTATTTAAACAATTATATGAAAATGCACCAAACACATGAGCAACAAAATACACAAGATTAATCAGAAATCATGTATAGCATGGATTTTACGCCATCCATGTCGAGGGTTAGGAGGTTACAGGCCCATACAACCATCAATATTTGCATATTTGCCGGCTCATGCTCGCCCTATAGACTTTCCGGCTCCTATTGGCCCATATAGACTTTCCAGCTCCTATTGGCTCATATAGACTTTCCGGCTCCTACTAATATGATATGCAGGAATCATTTTCAATATAAGTTTAACCAATAAATGTTGAGTTCAAGTTATAGGTGATCAAAACAATATTCATCATATCAATGCAAGAATCACAATTATTTATCAATTCCTCTTTCGATATTCTTTACTTATATTCAATCAATCATAAATCCAAATCACATATAATTTATTCATTTATCTTTTCCTTATTTTCTAATGCTACTACCTATGAGCACAAATAGAGAAATGTAACTTAGTAAAGGATTAACTCACTCCATGTCGGTAGCTCCTAATCAAAGTAGTTTTCCAGGAAAGTGATTTTGGTTCCTTCTTCACCTAAACAAGATGAAATACCTAAAATGACTCTTTCATAGAATTTCTATTCTTGAAAACTCTAAATCTATCTTAAAATCACGTTAAAATCGGAGTGGAGGAAATTCCAAAGGTGCCATTCTAAGATTCCATTTCCTAGTACCATGACCAAAATGAACGCATGCTTCCATCATTTCTTCCAAATTGATGTTCCAATATCTTCTTGTCATTTCTCCTCACATTTCCTCTTTTTTTTTTTTTTTTTTGAAAAAAAAAGCGACGAGGTGCTAAAATGGTCATAACTTGCTCATTTTAACTCGGAATTTCGCATATTATATACCGTTTTCTACCTACTCAAAAAGATCTATCTATTTCTAAAACTATTTTCATCAAACTAAGTCGTTTGGGTTTTGAAATAGTGGTGACCAGATTTACCACGAATTTTTCACAAAAACTTGAATTCCTTCTTTTAACAAAACTCATGTAAAAAAGATAGATTTTATAATAGTTTGTAACACCTTTGAAATGTATATATATATATATATATATATTTATTTATTTATTGACTCATATCAAATGTATGAAGTAAATGAAGTTGTCTCAAACCATAAAAAAGTAAAGTCCTTCAAAGATTTTTGGAAAAGTGAGAACTTTTGAAAAATTCCTTTTTATTTTGCTTTGAAAATATCTTAAGTTATTTTAAATGAGTATTTTCTTTTCCTAAATTTAATTTCCTTAGTCTTTTTAAATTTCCAAGGAATGATTTTTATTTTCTAAGCTTAGTTTCTAACACTTTTTGAAAGTAATAACAATTCTATATTTATAGAAATAATTTCCTTATTTCTTGAGATCATTCCATTTTCATGAAAAGGATTTCTAGTACTTGATGAAAAAGTGAAGTTTTAGTAAAACTTTTGTTTACTCAAAAAGTTCTTTCTATGTCATGTATGTTTATGGATTCCTCTAGATTTTTTAGAAAAGTTTGTTAAGATAAATCCATAGTTTTGTGAAAAATTTCTTACTATTTTTGTTTCTAGAAAAGAATCTTTTATTTTAAGAAAATCCTTTCCTCATTTATCTTGTTGAGACAAAAATCATTATGTTCATACATGAATATGAATCATAAAGTTATGAAAATATAAGGAAACATAATAACTTAAAGGAATAAGCTAGTAAAGAAATAAATTAAGTATTGGAACCTTAGCTTCATTAATGTATCCCGGACTAAGAATAGACTAGTCCCATAAAGAAAAAGAAAATGTTTTGACTTGATGAGGACAAGTCTAAGACTAGAAAGACTATTCTTAAAAACAACATGAAAGTAAATAAATTGCAAGGTATAAATAAATTGCAAGGAAAGTAAATAAATTGCAAAACAAATGAGCTTATATACTCTAAAAGATATATATATATATATATATATAGCTATAGAGATATATTTAGTAACATATATATAAAAGCAACATAAAGAAATTAGATTCATGAACAAAAATAAAGTATGAACTTATTGTTGCTTTTTTTAACCTTTATAGTTTAGAAAACACACACTAAGCTCATATTAAGTAAACGAACACTTTAGAAAGCTAAAACTATTACCTAGAGAAGAAGTAGAAACTAGAGAAACTTGAGAGAGTTTTATGGAGAGATTTTTAGAGAGTAAGTTTAGTGTATGGAAGTTGTGAAAGAAGTGGAACGAAGAGGGGGTATTTATAGGAAAATATGGGAGGAATTTTGTGTTAATTAAATAATTGAAAATTGAACAAATTGGAGAGAGGGGAGGGGCATGGCCGGCGCATACATGGGTAGAGAAGGAGTGAATTTTATTTTTTTGTATTTTTGTTAATAAAAAGTAAGATATGAAAGATGTGAAGTTGTATTGGAAATGAAAATTGTAAGAAATAGAGGTATGGGCTGTAAAAGTAGGTTGAAATAAAAAGTAGAGATAGACGAATAGTGTATAATCGTAGAAAATAGTGTAATGTAAAGTAGATATGATAATTTAAGTACCGGTAGTAAGAAAATACACATATAATTGCGATATATGATATTTTTATACCGATAGTAAGAAATACACATATAATTGCGATATATGATATTTTTAGTTACCGAAAAATTACGAATTTGATTTTTTGAAAACCCTATATTTTTATGAGTCTAACGGTATATTCGGAATATTTTTACTAATCTGAGCCTCGAGACATGCTTTTCAAAAACTGTGTTTGATTATGCTTAAAACGAATCGCGGTTTAACTAATATGATATTTTTATGCTTTCTCAAGTTATTACGAACTATTCTACATACTAAACTCTTACTAACTTTCTTAGGGTTGCTTAAACGGGAATGCTGAACTTGAACGGTTACAAAAGACTAGGGTTTTGTTAACTTTGCGTTTTCTGTTGACTTTGAAATTAGGGTTTAAGCTTAAATAGATTATAAAACTTTAGGGGTTTACAGTACCCTTCGGGGCGTGATAGCCAACTGAGGGGGAGAGGGGGCTTCTACTATAGGCATCGTTGTAAAGGGGGCCTTTAGTATTTTCCCCTATAAGTGTTGTCTTTGACGTTGTTCGATACCCACTAATCCCAAAGGCGCTGTCCGAGAGAGTGCCTATAGGTCAAATTCAAAGGCATTCTCACAAACGACACCTTCACTTGCCTAGATCTGGAATTTGTGTCCAAAACATCCTTTCTCCATGTTTTTTTCAAAAAGGCACCCAAAAAAACCCAAAAACCGGAAGAGAAAATCAATACCAATAAGCTACAGCTACTAAAAGGATGTGAGAGCAATGGGAGAGACGGACAGAGAGGGAGGATTTTACAAGATGCCTACTTACAAACTTGGGGTTGGTTTAAAAGACAACTTGAATAAAGGTTCTAAAAAGTACAACTTGCATCTGAGCACTACTAGAAGGCTTATGGCTCATTTAGTTTTTGTTTCAATATAATATAATATTATATTATATTAGTATATTATTATTAATATAGATGATTATATATATAACATCATATTAATATAAAAAATTTATAGGATGATATATGTAACAGAACTTGTTATTAGCTTATTTGCAAGGTCTTAACCAACTTATTAGGGTGTTTGGTCGCAAGCTTGAGCAAAAGCCAAGTTAAATTCGTTTACTTAAATAAGTTTTATTATAAACTCGATCTAATCTCGGATAACGCAAGTCCAACTGGAATAGCTCAAGAGAGACTCGACTATTTTTGTCCTACTTTTATTTGTAGGATAGTATGAAATTCATGTTTATTATTAGAAAAAATATCAAATTTGGTATTTGAATTTTGTGTAAAAATTGAATTTAGTACTTGAACTTTTATTTTTTACTAACTCACTATCATTATTTATTCTATTTATTGGTGTGGAAAAAACAATCTATATTTTCAACATCTACAAATAGACTAAACTTTGTTAAAGAAATAGTAAAAATAGTCTTGAAACTTTTGATTAAGTATTAAAATAACCATTTTAAAATTAAGGTACTAAATTGAATTTTATGTGAAATTCATATACTAAATTTGACATTTATTATCATCATCATCATCCAGCTATTAAATTGAATTTTTATACGAAATTACATACTAAATTTGACAATTACCCTTACTACTACTACTAGTACTAACTACTACTAGTAGTTACTACTAGTATGACTACCACTGCCACCAATACTACTGCTACCACGACTACTATCACTACTTGTATCAAGGCTTCTTGGAACTTAGACATGCATAAGTTCCATAAAAGAAAAGAAAAGAAAAGAAAAGCATAAGAAAACTTAAGGAAAAGAAAAAGAAAAAAATTGTGGAAGTCTTAGATTTTTATTCAAGTTCTCCCGGGACTTAGAAATGGACAGGTTCCCTTAGATAGCAAAATAATTAATAGCAAAACAAATAGAATGGAAACCTTAGATTTTTTGGACAAGGTATTCTCAAAACTTAGATTAAGGACAAGTCCCCTTTTTATTTTGACTTGATTAAAGACAAATCTGAGACTTATATTATGAACAAGGCTCAAAAAGCAAGTAAATAAATAAATTGCAAGAGATAAAATAAGTCCATGAGCATAAATGTTAGTTAGTGAGCTTATAGGCTCAAATAGACATAAAATATATGCGACTATATTTATACATATAGATACATAGATTAGATGATGATAATATAGCAACATGAACTCAAAATTAACATGATCATAATAACAAGTTGTTAATTTCATTTTATCATTATCATCCCTAGCTTATTACATCATGAGGAGATTTATCCCATGCATAATGCTTGAAACAACACCTAATATCAACTAAGGTAGTATGGGAAATGTGTTTACCTTTAAAAGATGAGATAAATGTATGTGTTGAGTGAAAAAAAAAATGGCAGCAAGGGTGATTCATTTCAACAGCAAAAGAAAGAAGAAAAAATGAGAGAAGATGGAATGATTTTGATGAAGGTTATAAGTTATGAAATGAGGGCATGAGTATAGATTTGTATAGAGATGAGTTTGTGAATTAAAGATGGAAAATAATTTGGAAAAAAATAAAAACACAGCTGCTACAACGGGGGTTCACATCAGAAATAGAAGGAAAAAAAAAGAAGGATTTGAGTGATTTGATACAGAGTGTAAATGAAAAAAGTATCCGATGGGGCATGTATTTATAGAGGAAATGGGATAGCTTTTTAGTAAAGAAAATTAATAAAAAAAGAAAAAGAAAAGGAGCTACAAAAATGGGGGCTACAACAGACCTAAAAGAAGCCTTCTAAAAGAAGGGAAGAGAGAAAAAAATCAAATGAAGTAGATGAGTTGACTTATGTATAGCATTATGTAGATATAAGTTATAGGCTTTTGTTTTATGGAATTTAAATGGAAATCATGAGAATAAAACTTGTGGAAAAGTATATCAGAAAATGAAAGAAAATAGTAATGAATAGTAACCTTAAAATATCAGATAAATTACCGATAATGATAAAATATGTATATATGAGCTATATCTAATGTTTTTATGGCCTGAAAAAATTTTATCTGATATTTTATGAATATATAAATTTTTTTCAAGTATAATTTAGTTATTGAAAAATTTTATCTTGCTTTACGTGTTGCCATAGGATACGAAAACTAACTCCATAAAGGTTCAAAATGATCAAACTTTTGGCCAATCTAATCTTTTTAGGAGTTATACTATATATATGATTTATAATTTGAGTTTATAACATTTTTCTAATTGATTTAGTATTTTATGGTTTTAGAAACCGTTCAATCGTTTGGATTTTCTAAGGTTTACAATTGACTTGGTTTGACTTTAGGATTCCGATTCCGTTTTCAAGTCTAAGGTTTTACTTATAAGATTACCATAAAATTTTGAGAGTTTTCAATTATAGGAAATTATTTATTATCATTTTGTCAATAGATATTCATCAGATGTACAGCCTTGATTTGCGTGCTAGAGATAAAATAGATGAATTATCTAGCATAAGGTTTTCAAATTAATTAAGCTATTGAATCATTTTATCAGTGATATATTTTTTGCTAAACGATTTACATTTAGGGTTTTAAGCTTTATTTAATTCATCTAAAATCTTATGGTTATTGAGTCTTTATGTCATCCCATTTGAGGTTTCTTAGGTTTTGAATTTTTGGAAATCTGGATTTAATTTAATCTATATGATATTCCAGGGTTATAAGATTTATTCGATCTAATCTACAATTTTTATGTTTTGGGTCCAGTCTGATATGATTTAGGATTATTGGCTTAATGTGAATTTTAGAGTTTACGGTATGTTTTATTTATTTTATTAATAATTTTAATTAATCTTCTGATATGATTTTGACTTATAATATTTAATCAATATCATTCTATTTTTTTACTTGCATTTTTACTTGTTTATAATAATTATCTTGATATAGTATTTTTCGTATCAAATGATTTGTAGATGTGTAGTTTATGTCAATAATTGTAAACTTACCAAGGTAATTAGCTTGGGATCATGTTGTATTATAGATTGTATTGATATGGTGATTATGTATATATTAAATTATCATAATTGTTAAATCATATTAGTAATTATTTCAATAGTTTACTAATATTACAATATTGGTTATTCTTATTTATAAATCATTTAACATTGTTACAAATCAATAAGTTGTCATGATTAATGTAATATTAGGAATATAATAACTAGGGCCTTAACATTGTTAACTCATTAATATTGTCTTAATATGAGGATCGAGTATAGTATTATTATTTATCATATAACAAAATAATCTTGTTTATTTTTACTACAATATATATTGTTAGTTATAATATACTTTTGATATTATTCATACAACTACTATAATTGTAATAATAGTTTTCCATTTACTTATTATGTATCGTGTACCCAAGATAACACATGATTAAATTTGTAATGCATAATATTTTATGGGTAGTAATATTAAAGCCCTTTCTATTTTATTATAATTACTTGTCTTATATTTTGGATATTTTCTGTATGTAATAAATTATTTACATGATTTGAGTCACTTCCAAGAGGTTTTACTTACTAAGGAGGTGGTGTGATTAGCTTCTTTAAGAGATTCCTTTTTAAAGGTTACTTCTTTTATGATTGGCTACTTTAAGGGGTTACAATTATAAGTTCATAAAAAGATATTTATTTACGATTGTTTTGGAAACTTACTAATTAAAAATTATTTTATTCTATGTGTTTGATGAATTTAGAGATATATTTATTTTTATTTGATCGAGTAAAAGTTTTGCTTGGTGATAATTACGCTATTCCTATTTGAGAATTTTCAGGGTATATTTATTATTATTATTATTTTTAATTATTTTCGAAATTAATTGGTAATTCTTTTAAGCTTATTAGAGCCTTAATAATTACTTCATTAATTCTTTGATTTATCATTACTTATTGATCGCAAAAAGGTAAGGAGAAATTTTGTTGATAATGATTATGATTTCTTAAACTATAATTAAATTATTTATATTTTAATATTCTTAAATCATGAAAAATCAGAAGTGATTTTTGGTTACTTTTCCAAAAGTTTTTCAAGATTTTATATCATATTATTGTTAATTATCAAGATCAAGTTATACAAAAATTACGAGGTTTACACCCATACATCGTTAGTTGATATTAGATGTTATTTCACGCATTATCTATGGATAAAATCTCCACATGAGGCATTAAGCTAAGGATGATAATGCTAAAACGAAACCAACAACATGTTATGTTCTTGATTATGTTGAAGTTATATTCTTGTTGGTATATTTTTGTCATATAATCTAACTATATATATATATATATATACACAAATATGATTATGTACATATATCTATTTATTTGAGCATATAAGCTCACTAATATAACATTTATGTTCATGCACTTATTTTATCTCTTACAATTTATTTATTTACTTGCTCTTTGAGACTTGTCCATAATCTAAGTCTCAAACTTGTCATTAATTTAAGTTCTGGGAATGTCTTGTCCAAAAACTAAGGCTTCCATTTTACTTGTTTTGCTCTTATTTTGTTTTTATTTACATGGTGACTGGAATAATTTAAGTCCCGGGGAGTCTTGACCTAATTCTAAGACTTCCATTTTTATTTTTTCTTAGTTTTTTTTTTAAGGGGACTTATCTATTTCTAAGTCCCAGAGCCTTGATCATAAGTTAAAGGTTCTCATGTATTAAATTTCTTATCTTTATGCTCTTTATTATTTTGTTTTTATCTTCATAAGTGTGAGTTTAAAATATTGTTTTATGTTCATATACAAAAATTTTTCATAGCGATGTTTTTATGCCAAAATAAAACTTTGAAACATTTTTTTAAAATTGATAATTCTTTTTTTTATGCAAGATATTAACTTGAAACATATTTTTAAGATATGAAGAAAATCTTTTACCAAAAGAAAAATTTAAGACAGGATCATTATCTTAATTTCATGACAACATGATTTTAGAAAAGCTACTCCATTTATACTTCAAATTCCATGTTTTAGAAAATAAACTTAGCAAATAAAATTTTGATCATATAGGAAAGAAATAATCATGGAACCACAATTTTTAGCTAAAAATATACATTTGTAAAAGTTTTAAGAAAAACAATTTTCTACTAGCAAAATGAATTTTTCCTAAACTTGAAATTTTTCGATTATTCCATAAGATAATTTGTTAAAAAATTTTCTTGTATAGCATCACTAGGATTATACATGTATTTTAGACTACTTATGTTATTTAGAAGCTATCTTTTAAGTATAAGGATGATATCTATTAAATTAGAGGGTTTATAAGATGTAAAAATGGCAAGTATCACAAAAATCAAAACTATAACAAGCTGGAACCAATCTGTGTCACGCCCCAAGGGGTACCTTAAACGTAACAGTTCGCCACACTCAATATTAAAGCTTAAGTATGACAACCTTAGCCACTCCCAAAAGCTTTGATATTAAGTGTAAGGCGTGCTCTCACAAATTTAGAGGACCAGACATGGAATTATGAAACTTAAGAAGATATAATAACATGTTAATGAAAAACCATGAAATTCTCAATTTATATTTTATATGTGTTATTGAATTTATACATGTGTTTGATATGTGTTGAATATGATTTATTTTTATGATGAGTTATGTGTTTTATGTTGTGTTAAAATATTGAAATACTCTAGAATTTATTAAATTTATTTAGTTTATAAAATTTAAATTTCATTAACATGTATGAATTATGTTTAAAATATGTTAAAATAAGTAGATGAATGCATGCATATGATTTAAGCTTTTAAATTACCATTAATGCCTTAAGACAACTTCATTAATTAGCCAAAAGTTAAGTCATTAGTTACCTTAACTTTTGATGCCTCAAAAGTCAAACAACAAGACAATATTTACCTATTAAAGTGTCAAATTCATGCAAAATTTTCAGACCTCCCAAACACAACCTCCAAAAGCTCCAAAACCTTCTTCTTTCTTCTCCAAAATCTCTCCCATAGCTATATACCATTAGCCCTTTCAACTCTTACAAAAATAACCACTAAAATCTTGCTTAAGGACCACCAAGCTAAGGCCTAAAGTTCTATTGGTGAGTATGTTTTTCATGTCTTAAACTTATGCATGAATCTGATTTCTTGACAATAGGGTTTAAACTTAACTTGTGTTTGATGATTCATATGCTTTTTGTTGTATAAGAAGTGTTATGGGGATAGTGAAGTTAGTATATGTGTAGTTTATGAGTTTAGAAGTGTTGGAAACACATGTGGTTGAATGACTAGATGATGAGTGTTGTGGATTTGGGTTTGAAGTATGATTAGTGAATGATGTGGATGGTGGAGTATTTGATGTTTAAAGTTGAAGTTTATGTTGTTTGAATGTTATATTGATCATATAACAAGTTTTTGGAAACTTGGAATGAGTTTAAGGGAATTTTGGAAGTGTAAATTTAGCATAAAAAACAAGGGAAACAAAACATTTTCGTATAGGCTTAATTTTGAGCGTACGCCGGCATCTAGCACTTCAACGCTACCAGCGTAGAGGCGGTGTTGGAAGTGAACAGAATCAAATTTTTTTAAAGCCACTTGAAACACTACCGCTTTTGTTAGAAAAGCTTGCCGGTGTTTATTTTTCAAATTGTACGTCGGAAGAGGCGGTGTGGAACAAAAACAGAATCATAATTTTTAACGCCAGGCTGAAGGCCGCCGGAGTAGGGTCCAAAGCTGTCGACGCACATGGATACGCTACCGGTGTTGGGGGTATTCACGGGCGTTGACCAACCCCGTGTAACTCTCGGAGATTTTTGGGAATTTGGAGTTGTATTCTACATCGGCTCAAAGCTGCCGGCGTAGAATGAAGGCTGCCGGTATATCCTTGAACACTGCCAGTGTTGGCAAGCGTTAAACTTAGTGTATTGCACACCGGTTCAAAGCCACCGGTGTTGAAGGCCGGCGTACCCTGCACTTTTCATTTTCAAAAACTTTCTTCAGAATTTTCTAAAGCTTGGTATATGATCAATTAAATATTTGTTAAGTGTTCTATGATATAATAGGATATTTAAATACTCTATTATGATATTGTATTAATTTATTTGAATTTCTTTTATTAATTATATTTGCAACTTGATATTTAGTGCTTAAACTAAGTGTGATATTGTGATAATCTCATTGAATAGTGATTAATCCTCGCTCAGCCACCCCATTAATTCCCGAGCTAGCATAGTATGCAGTAACTTGCTTGTATGCTTGTTAGGATAGGCATATTTAAATTTCATATAAGTTCTAAATGACTTAAGTATTGCTTGAATTGCTTGTTTTTCACACAATGAATCTGGTCCGAGGAGCGGTAACTTATCATGATGCAATGATATGTTCGTAATAGGCACTTAGGCCAATAGTCATAATGCAATGACTAGGCTTGAACGGATAATCGATAGAAAATGTAGTAATTGAGTAACATTTACTTATTCTTGAAAAGAAGTAGTATAATTTAATTCAATATTTATGGGCATGTGAATTAATTTATATATGATTGAGTTAAGTGAAGTTGAATAACGGCTATATAACCTATATGAATTATTTTTTTTCAGTAACGTTATAGGAGATATAGGTATTTTCGGGCTATCTATATCAACCCCCTGAGCGTCGTGAGCGTTACTCAAGATCCCCAGAATCGCATGGCTTGTCCTGAGTTTGAATACTCCAATGATGATTTGATCAATGAATACTAAAGAAAGATAAATAAAACATTAGTGTTGCATTGCATTAGTCTAGGTATGATTGTCACTACGCTATTGGGTGTTGTTATTGTGTACTGGGCCTTTAGCACACTGTTGCTATTTTTAGGTGATGATGACTGTTATGATGATATGGGCTATGGTCGGATTGGAAAAATTAGGATGAGTGGGGACTAGGAAACCAGTATAAGATAGCAAGGAAGAAAGTTTTGACAAGTGTTTGGTTTAAATATGTATTTTTGTATCTGAATAGAGGCTTGTTAGTTAAGCCTTGTTTTGTATAAAAAGACTTAAAGTCTAATTTCCTATGTTGTAAAAACTTATGTAAGTTTTGTTGTCAGCTTGACACCAAGTTGTAAATTATTTCCTTAAATGTTCTATATAATAATTGCTCAGGTGAGTAATCCTTTTGTAAAAAGTCTATATCAAGTTGTAGGTTTTAAACAAACATTCACATAAATTGTTAGATATTAGGACAACTTACGTATGATCGAAAAATATTATAAAGGTTGGGACTTGACTTACTTAATCAAGGATTAGTAGGTCGGTCTTACAATTAAGAAAAGAGGATTCATAATATTCATTACTTATAACAATGATCTTACAAACTTAGAGACATTTTCCTTATCACTAATCTATTACAAGAAAATTTGTATATCTTACAAACTTCATCTAGGAATTTCTTATTCAAAAGAAAATACCTGACTGTAAGGTCCTCATGGCCTCAACCCCAGATAAGGGAACTGCAAAAAATATCTATAGAGGTATAAGCTAATAGGCTAGGAGAACTATTCCATAAATAACTCTTGTAACAAAATTTCAAACAAGTTGATTAATCAAGCAAATGGAATGCAACATACACTGTGCAAACAAAGCATATAGTTTTTTCCAGGAACTATATGTTTGAATGGATTATGCTCTCCATTTGGGGTTTGGTGATACATAACCTCAAAACAAGTAGTTTTAGTTAAAAAGATTTATGCTTTCGACTAATACCGCTAAGCATATGAAGTCTACTTGAATAGAGCCTTGCTTTCAGATCTTCTACCAGCATATCCTTAATGTCGCCAAGCAATTGCTTTCGGTCACTCCGCCAAGTATTGCTTTCGACCCCAGTTTACAGTCATTCTCACCCAAGATAAAATCCAATGCAATATGACTCACTTCATGGTATGCATGAATCCATTTATTTATGATATCATAATATTATTATTATCAGATTTAAGGTGATGAAGAAATTTCATACAAATCAAGTGTTATATTAAAACAAACATTAAATCAATTCCGACCTCGATATTGCTAGGATTCTTTCAAAGAATTATCTTTACAAACATATCCATTTGTCTTTTTTAATTCTAATGCAACTAAATTACAAGCACAAACAAGTAAAGCTTTTTAAGGAAATAAACTCACGATGCCATGTTGACTATTTCTCTAGCGGATGAGTCGCTCACACACTCCACTTAATCGAAATAGTCTTCGGGATATAGGTATTCTTCCTCGGAATCACCTAACCAAAGAAAATACCCAAGATGAGTATTTCTTGATGATTTTCTTGAATTTTGACAAGACAATGTCACGAGAACGTTAAAGTTCGTATAAAGGAGAATTCCAATTTAAAACGGCCATAACTTGGTCATTTTAACTCGGAATTACGCATATAATATATCGATTTCTACCTACTCAAAAAGATCTATCCATTTCTAAAACTATGTTTAACAAACAAGATCATATAAGCTTCGAAACAGTGGCGACAAAATTCACCACGAATTTTCCAACTCAAAAATTTTGGGTTCAAATATTAAATCATTCAAAATTTGTTTGATAAATACTTAGTTATCTATATAGTTGAAAATTTCTCTTTTTATAGCTACTTAGCTCATATTTATTCATGCTCAAGTGTTTGTTTCCATTTATTTTTTTTAAGTAAAACAATGTCAAAAAATAAGTTTAGAAAACTATAGTTTACAAGAAATTTATTTTTGTAGATCTTTTAAATAAATACTTTGTTTTCCAAAGAATCACTTCTTATTTGACTCATTACTTTTCCTAGATGACCTTTTTCGAAAAGTAATTTTCTTCTTTCCTAAATTCTCTTCATTTGGTGTTATGTTTCCTATTTATTTTCTATACAATTTTTCTTTGTCCATTTGTTTGAAAAGATCTTTATTTGAAAATTTTTCATCCTTTCCTCATGTTATGTTTTCATAGAAATCATTTTTGTACCAAAAATCATTTTCTTTTGAAAAACAAAGTGGGATAATAAATGATTTAAAAAGATTTTCATAACAAAAGTAGTTTCTAAAATTGTAGTGGGTTCTTTTAGTAACTTGGAAAGAATGACTTTATTATTTATTTTTGTTAAACCATAGATTTTATATTTCATATAAACTTATTCCTAAGTGATAAAACCTTCTTTTTATCAATTATTTTTTTAGAACTTAAAAAATTTGGACAACAATCTTAATGAACATGATTTATGATAATTAATAGCAAGCAATAACATAAATAATAAATAAAATCAAGTATTGGGATTTAACTTTTTTCAAGGCTCCCAAGACTAAGAAATAGACTAGTCCCAAAAGAAAAATAAAATGAAAGAAAGAAAATTTTGTTTTGACTTGATGAGGACAAGTCTAAACTAGAGACTAGTCTTAAAATAACAAAGAATAAATAAATTGCAATAGAGTAAATAAATAAATAAATTGCATGAAAATAAATAAATTGCAAGTGAGCTTATATGATCTAAAGAGTATGTACATATATATAGATAATAATACTTAGATATAATAACAATAATATGAACAAAATAACAACATAAACATAAATAGATTTTCATGAACAAGAACAATATATGAATATAGTGTAGCTTCCATAACACTTAGTCTTTGGAAACTCACACCATGGTCATGTAAAGTTACATGACATGAGAAGAAGAAAATAATATGAAAAGTTTACCTAAAGAAGGCCTTGGTAGTGTTTTGTGGTTATGGGTTTGTTGTAGGTAGAAAGTGGTTTTGGAATTACTTTGAAAGAGTTTTGGGAGGATATTTGGAGAGAGGTTTGAGAGGAGAATTTGAGAGAGTTTTTGTAAGAAATTTGTAGATAGTAATTGTGTGAAAGAAGTAAAAGAGGAGGGGTATTTATAGGAAATTGTGGAATGATTTTTGTGTGATTAAAATAAAAGAAAATTGAAACAAATTGAGGGAGAGAGACAAGGGAGGGATGCCGGCCATGCATATAGAGAGGGAGAGAGAGTTTTTACTTTTTATTTTTGTTAATTAAATGAAGTAATAATTAAGGTAGATATGAAATAAAGTTATAGGAAAGGTAAAAAGTAAAGGTTATAGGTTATGGTGTTTGTAAGAGTAGGTGTAAGAAAAAGTAGAGATGAAAGAATAGTATAGAATAGTTGTGAATAGTGTAATGTAAAGTAGATATGACTAATAAAGTACCGGTAGTAAGAAAATACGTGTATAATTGCGATATCTATTATTTTTACTTACCGAAAAATTATAAAACTGATATTTTTGAAAACCTTATATTTTACGAGTTTAACGATATATTTGGAATATTTTATTATTTCGAACCCCGAGACACGTTTTTTAAGGACAATGTCCGATCGGGTTCAAGACGATTTGCGGTTTTACTAATCTAATCTTTTTAAGCTTCCTCAGGTAATTACGTACTATTTTACATTCTAAACTCTTACTTACTTTCTTCGAGTTGCTTATTCGGGATTGCCGAACTTAAGCTATTACGTCTAACTAGGGTTTTGTTGACTTTAGAGTTCCAGTTGACTTCCAGATTAGGGTTTTAGGCTAAATCGATTCAAAAATTTGGGGTTTACAATCTGTACTGGCTAATTTGACCTCAAAAACACTTAAATATTAAAATAACTTAGAAAAAAATATATGATTTGAAGTAGGTAAAAATCGACTACTTATATGCGAAATTTCGAATTAAATTGAGCAAGTTATGGCTATTTTAAATTTAGAATTTCGCAACCAAAAAAGTGACGCGAATTTAATTTGATAGAGTTAAAATCTTAAGTAAAACCTTAATGAAATACTCATTCTAGTATTTCTTTTGTCTAGGTAATGAAGTTTACGATGCCCCTTTTTCGGAAGATTATTTTCAAGAAGATTGCAAATGGCCGAGTAAGTTTCCTTATATTTTTCATATTTTTGTTTGTGGTTGTAATTTAGTGTACTAGCATTTAGGCAGAAGATAAAATGGAACTGCTTGTGATAGTATGTTGGGAATGTGTTGTGAATTTCATGCTTGATCAAAAAATCATAAGTATGTCGAAATCGTTCCCGTTTGGTTAATATGTTTTTTTAATGTTATATTGTTGTATGAATGCGAAAATTGTGTTGGTCGCCTTTAATTGGAAATTTTTTAACTCTATTTAGAAATTTAATTATAAATTGATCAAGCATGGCATAAAGTCGAGTCACATTCATTTTCACTACTTCTCCTACGCGTGGGACCAGAAAGGTAGAGTACTTCTCCAACATGAGGAACTACTATGTTCAGGGAATACGGTCTCATGGAGGAGCTATGTTGAATCGATTGCTTTAGGTAAATGAACCGAAGGACTAAGTAGTGGTGGTGGATTAGGACCAATAGAGCGTGATGGTCAAAAGGATGCCAATATTTTCAAAGCATTCCCTAGCCCCCAATATGGAGGGTGTAAAACTCCATTCTACGTGCAATTTCTGGTAGGTTATACATATGTATGTGTGAACACATGGTTGATGCATTGCATACAATTGAATAATCAAATTGCTTGTTATGAATATGACATTGTAAGGATATCTCACTAAGCACGTTGTCATTTACTCCCAAATAGTGTTTTTGATCTAGGGTTACTTTTGAGCTAATCCTAAAGACTCGTTGGAGGAAGTAGGCATGATGGACTTTAAGAGCTTTTGGAGGAAATTTATTTTGGATTTTGATTATTGATTTCCTAGAGAATCTATTATGCACTAAGAAGCCTCTTTTAGTTGTAAGACAATTTCTACATTTTTATCGGGGGAATGCCTTTAAAGTTGTAAGTGTCACGCCCCAACGGGTACCCTAAACGTGACGGCCCACCATACATAATATTAAAACTTAAGAAATGACTACCTCAGTCACTCGAAAGCTTTTATATCGGTAGAAGGCGTACATTCACATCAAAAGGAGACCGATGGAGTAATGCATTTTAAGATATTGGCAGCGGAACATACAAAACAACACTTCATATATTTCATGAAAATAAAGTCTTACAACTTCTATGAGGCATTCCCCTGATAATTTCCATGACAACATGGTCTTACTAAGATAAATAACTAAAGCTATAAAATTTAGAAGAAATCTACTCTAAGACTTAAAACAAGTTCCTCCAAAAGCTTCCCAAATAAAGATTCCACTCGGATGATCAAGATGGTCTCAAGTGCAAAATAATGATCTTACAATATCAAAAGTCTATAGGGGTATAAGCATAACTAGCTTAGTGAGATATTCCTTACGCAAAAGTATTCATAACAGGCATTCAACCAAGTTCATTAAACAAGCATATGAAATGCAACAACCATATGATCAAACAATAGATATGGCTATCCGGTTTCGTATGTATTATTGATTTACCCCTCCATCGATGGTTATAGAATGATTTGAATTGGGCCCCAAACGACCTCCTTAAAATTTGTGCAAGTCTTAGGATTCCAACGAACCGCACTACTAGTCTCCAGGCTTTTCATACCCAAAGCTATCGATTCGGCTCAGCTACAACTCGAAGTCGTATTCCCCGGACGTCCTAAATCCTCAAGATGTAGCTAGGCAGCTTACCTTTCTGGTCCCACGTTGAGGAGTAGTAGAAAAATTTTGAAATGATATTTTAAGTGATATGCATGAACAATTTATTATATGGGGATTTTAATATGACATTAATTCATTTAAAGCGATCAAGCAATAATTTGCACACATAGCAATACATACATAGAAACAATTATATCAATCACAGATTGAATTTCAATATACTATCGTTCATTGATCGCACATAACCATTCACATACATAATTCCCATGATATCCCACATGCATATTAATTTTATCTTTTCCCAACATCTAGTGCTCTATTCTACAAGCACATACGCGAATATATAAACGTAAAGGAAACTCACTCGTCCATAGCGATCTTCTATGAGTTGAAGTAATCCTCGAGGAAGAGGAGATCTTGGTCCTCGATACCTAAATAAAAGAAATACCCGAAGTGAGTATTTCATTCAAGATCTACTCAAATTCTCTAATTCTATCTTATTGAATTCATCAAAATTCACATGAATGAAAATTCCAACTTAAAATGGCCATAACTTGCTCATTTTAACTCAAAATTCCAAATATTATATACCAATTTCTACCTATTTGAAAAGATCTATTCATTTCTAAGGTTATTTTTATCAAAAGAAGTCATTTGGGTCTCAGAATGGTGACGTATAGATTGTTTCCAAAATTCCAAATTTTTAAAACTCAAGTCTTCAAATTTTTCTCCATCCAAAATCTTTGTACCAAAAATATAGATATTTGTTTGGTTGAAAAATCCTTTAAATATATATATATATATATAGACTCAAATTATATGCATAAATTTAGTGGTGTTGACTCAACAATGATTTTTGTAAAACAATGTGTTTTAAAAGTGAGAAAATGTTAAAACTTGAAAATTTCCTTTTTCAGTTTTGTTGGGAAAATTTCTTAAATTATTATAAGTGAATATTTCCTCCATTCCTTAATATTGAGAATAATTAAATTTTCAGAAAGTAATTTTTGTATTGCTAAGATTCCTACAACTTTATTCTTAGTGGTTGAAAAATGTAGTTTTTCTAAATATTTTTTGGTTATGTGTTCTAAAGTTTTTCTAAAGTTAGATCCACTTTAAATAAATAATATCAATGATCTTATAAGTTATTTATTATTTTTATTTCCTAAGTAAAGCTTATCCTTAAAAAGGTTATTCTTTGATAATTTTGTAAAGCTTATCTAAACCTTAGTATGTTGATGAAAGCTTTACATATGAGTTTAAGAAAACTTTTGTTAAACAAATAATTAAGTTTAAAGAAACTTTCTTATTTCATTGGTTTGAAAAGAAAGTTTGTGATAACTTTATTTTATGTATTTATTGATAAAATCTCGTATAGTATTATTACTAAAACTTGAGCTAAACTTATCGAACTTTAGAAAATATTTGTTAAGATAAAACTTTAAGTTTTATGAAAAATTCATGGGAACCTTAGCTTCATCAATGTATCTCGGGACTAAGAATAGAATACTCCTAAAAGGAAAAGAAAAGAAAGAAAATTATTTTGACTTGATAAGGACAAGTCTAAGACTAGAAAAACTAGTCTTACTAATGGCATGAAATAAATAAATAAATTGCAAAGCATGAAGTTAAATAAATAACAAGTGAACTTATATACTCTAAAGAAATATATATACATAATATACATAATACTATATAGAAGTTAGATTAAAGCAATAATAATAACAATAATAACATAATGGAAAATATGAACATGAACAAAAATAAAACATAAACATATTATTGCTTCTTTAACGCTCATGAGTCTAAGAAATATACACTAAGCTCATGCTAAGTTGTATGAACATGACGAGTATGTGAAATAAACTTTACCTAAGGTTATGTATTTGTTGAAGAGAAATAGAATGGGTTGTAGTAATATGTGAGAAAGGGTTTTATGAGAGAAAAGAGGATTTAGGAGAGAATTTGAGAGAGGGATTTTATGGAGTGATTTTGATAGGAAATGATGATGAGGAAATCACAAAGCTTCAAAAGCATCTAGCAACTAAATTTGAAATGAAGAATCTTAGTGGCCTTAAATACTTTCTTGGAATCAAAGTAGCAAGGTCAAAACAGGGGATATTCCTTTCACAAATGAAGTATATTCTTGACTTGTTAGCAAAAATAGGAATGCTTGATTGTAAACCTGTAGACACTCCAATTATTCTGAACCATAAGCTTGGAGAATATCCATGATGTTCCTACAAATAAAGGAAGATATCAATGATTGATGGCAAAATGAATTATCTATCTCACGTAACACTAGATATTGCTTATGCTGTAAGCCTAGTAAGTCAATTTATGCATAATCCAAATGAAGAATATATGGAAAACATGAAGCAAATTCTTCAATACTTGAAGGCCTCACCGAGAAAAGGACTTATGTTTAAAACAAATAATCATCTCTATATAGATGGTTATATAGGTACAGACTGGGCTAGAAGCATTACAAATAGGAAGTCAACCTCTAGGTACTTAACCTTTATTGGTGAAAACTTGGTCCCATAAAAAGGCGAAAAAAATAGAAGGTAGTAGCTTTGTCTAGTGCAGAAGTTGAATTTCGTGGTATGGCTAAAGGACTATGTGAATTAATTTGGTTGAAAGAGCTGATGAAAGAAATTGGATACTCACTTGAGCTTCTAATGAGACTTTTTTGTGATAATAAAGCTGTTATAGATATTACCTAAAATCCAATTTAACATGATCGAACAAATCATATCGAGGTTGATAAGCACTTTATTAAGGGGAAATTCGAGGAGAAGGTAGTATAGTTCCCATTCGTGAAGTCAGAAGAGTAACTAACTAATATTCTAATGAAAGGTGTTTCAAATAGAGTGTTCCAAAAGCTCACTTAGCAAGTTGGGCACATAAGACATCTTTGCACCAACTTGAGGAGGAGTATTGGCATGAGCTAGGAACCTTCTTAGTGATCCCAAGAATTTTAAAGTCAAAGATTTAGATTAGGTAATATGGTAATACCATGTATAATAGCTGTACTTTCCCTTGTTTGTATACTTGTCTTTTTTATGTGTACTTATAAGTACTATAAAAGAAGGATTATATTACTAGAATAAATAAGAAAAAAAAGAGTTCTTTTGATCATTTTTTTTTTAACTTTTGTTTGAAAAAACTTTTCTAATCAAATAGCAAATATTGCAAAAACAACCTAGCATAACATTGTGAAACTCTTAACTCACTTGTAATGATATTAGTTTGACCACTAACATCTATATGGTGATACAATGCAATGGTGCAGAAAAAATAGGCTAAAAATCATTTGAGGTCATTTGAAACAACTGAGAGGGAGAGAATGATATCATTGGTATAAACCATGAAATTCTTAAGTTCAAGGAATTAAAATACAAGCATACCATATTATGAAGCCATGTTATGTCAAATAATAAATATCACATAATGCCGTGTTCTATTATACATGGTATGTTATGCTATACAAAACATGAAAATGTTCCCTACACAATCTAGCTTATAATATATCAATAGTTGTGCATTGATTACACATGGTGTGTGAATACCATATTTCTAAGTCATTGATAGTAGTTATTTTAGAAAGTATCAACTATTTCTTCCATGTATTGATATCTTACATACACGTGGCATTTTCCTAATTAGAGGCATATGATAGGAAACAAAGTGTACTAATAGAAGCAAATCAATGTGTATGGTTTTGTGTATTGTAATTGAATATAAATTTTGTCACGAAAAAAGTTGTTATTTAATAATAGTAGATACATAAAAGAGAATCGTGCAGAATAAACTAGACCTAAAAAACTAAGACTTGACTTCACCATCACCTGTAGAAAACCAACTAATAAGTTGTCATCGTTCTTCTTACAAAACTTCACACAATTACACTTTGACTAGGTTGTTGAAATCTATTTTATTCTTCAAATCAATAATGCAAAATGCTTCCCAAAGGATATTTTATTTGATGCAATAAAATTGTTATCACTTTTTCGTTGATCTGAGTTGAATGGAACATAGACATATAATTACAAACGGCAAGGATAGCAGCCACCAACGTCGTTTACATTTACTCTTTTTTTGTTTCCCTATGATTTGATTTAGGGAAAAGGTATATTTCAGCACTAAGCTTTTATCATTTTAAAAATGTGAGAGATGAAGAAACAAAGAATTTGTGAGTTGGTTTATTATTGAGATGTAGGTTGTTAAGAACTTGGGATAAATAAATGCTTCTTTTTATTTTTTTTTTCTAGTAAAGGTGAATTTCATTCACTATAAATAAATTACATCGATTATAATAATCGATCCAAGAAAAATGACAAACAAAGAGTTGGGGGAACAATGATCCAACCTTATAAACTGGCACATATCTTCTATAGTCAATGTAACATTACAACCCGCCACGTGTCCTTCTCTTTTAGAACATGCCAAGGCTAAAAATCTAAACCACAAGTATACACAATATAAAACTTCATAAACTCTCATAAAGGATGCCTGTTTAAGTTATCTCATAAAATAAATCCTTTGAAGAAAACATCTTGTTGGCGTAAACCAAAGCCAACATAACTAATAATCCAAAGACTCAAATAAAACGTATAACAATATAAAAGTTTATAAAAAGTAAATTTTCAAAACTTCACATCATCTTCCAAGTCTATCTTTAAGATCTATAACATCTTAAATGTCAGCAAGATAGTCCACTCCACTAGCGTCCTCTCCCTCATCCACATAAATGTTATATCCTGATATGTCATACATAACTGGATCATCACATGCTCCAGAAAATGATAAAAGAATAAGCGAAAACGCCCAGTACGCCAAACCACAAATAATATGCAAATGCCACACAACATACATATGTATATATATATATTTTTTCATGCAACTAAGCCTAATGCAACAAACACAATTTATTATCTTTAATTAATCAGTAAACAACATAATTTAGAACTATAATACTCTAGTTCCAAACTTGGAGTTTCTCATGACCCCTGAAAAACAAACAAATAGAAAATAGGTAATTATAAATATATTGGTGTTGGAGAATCATCCACACACCGCAGCCTCTACTAAAACCTAATCTACCATAATCATTTCTGCACAAGTCCACTCGGAACAACCTCACACATAGATCATCAGGGTGCCTCGTTATCACACTCTGCGTAATCTTTACTAACCAAAGCTAAACATAAGCAACAAAATAAATTTATTACGTTATATATAATTAGATTAATTCGATATTCTAATCATACACACACAACAAACAAATCTAAACCTACAAGCACATACAACAAACAAGCTAAGGTTGTACCTGTATCAAATTCCAGGAACAGTACTCTAAATCACTCAAATCTATTTTATAACACAACTCTTAATTCAATAGAACCTGATAACATGAATAGATAAAATTCAAAATACATCTCATTAGATAAACCTAAATCCATTCATATCTAAAACCTAAATTTCAATATAATATCAAATCTATACATTTTTCCTTAATTACAACACAAAAATCCTTCAATTTAACAAATCTGCTCAACCACTTCTCCAAACACTAGAATTTCATTCAACACCATATATACCAGAAATCAACAACTACCAATTTTATAAAATCATAAAGATCAAAACTTTAAAATACGTACCTAAGTTCAATTGTAAATCCTTTTAACACCAAAACCAGATATATAGATAATCAGGGTTTTCTCCAATCTTCCTTCAAACAACAGAAAATTCTAACGAACTATAAAATTGTATATCTTAAAGGAAAAATGGATATTCAATTACTTGATCTGATTCTCAATCTTCCTTAAACACCAACTCTTCAGATTTCCAAGAAAATTAGAACCGTTTCTGCAATTCTCCTTCAAGACAAAAGAAAATCCTAAGATAATTCATAGATTGAAAGACCCTAAAGGAAAGATATGATTTTGATTACCTGAATCTGATCTTCCAAGATCTCCTTTGACTAATAGAACCAAATCTCTAAACCCGATATGTATGTTTTCCAATTCTACCGTAAATTCAACAAAAAAATCCTAAGAAATCTAATAATCCATAAGATCTTAAAACAAAAACAGTGATTCAGTTACCTGATCTGGACTTTTGAATCCTTTGGTGGCTATAAACTCTCATAGGATAAGAATCTAGGTTTAGGGTTTTGTTGGAGAATAAAACAAAGAAAGAATATATAAGGATTAATGACTTTTCATCTTCCGTTATGTGTCTGTCATGTGATCAAAATTTCACTTAAATTAGACTTTGTTGACAAATTTAACCTTATAATTCATATCAATGGACACTTTTATCCTTCTTTATGTAATATTTACTTGTATATTACAGTCAAAATGTATCACATATGCATAGAGGATAGAAATTATCCTAAGAGGATAAAACCCAACCAACTAGCAAGTAGGATAGATTTCATAAAAGGGATAATCAAATCCCATACAAGGGATGGAAATAAAGTAAAAAACAACAAATAAATAAAAGATCCTCTTACTCTTAAAACTACTAACAACATGATATTTGCTCGATCTCCATAGTCTTCAAACCACTCAGATCATTGATGATGATGAAAATATTATATTACTACCTAGATCTTATGGTAATAGTAGTAGATCTATGACTAATGAGATCAATAGTGACAGATTTGCTAGATTGTTGTAGTAACCAATCGAAAAAGATTTAGAAGAGAGATGATCATGTGACTGATCCCTTCTACACTAGGGTTTGTAAGAAATCTCAGAGAAAGCGATACTTCAAGATACATAATTTTACTTATTACTTTGCTCACATTCGTAGGTTCGAATATTTGTTGTAACTAAATTACCTTGTCAATAAGAATAGATATAGCTCGGAGATTATATTACTTTAGACTATTCCATTTGTACTGTTTCGAAACTACACCAATTTTCAATATAGAGATCCGTTAGGTTGGGTGATTTTGACTGGAAAGCCTCATAAATTATATTAAGAGAGCAATCATCTTTAATAAAATGACCAGGTAAAGTATGAATCCTTTTCTCACTTCAAATTATGTATTTTAATAAAATGATAAGATAAAGATATATAAGTAAGACTTTTTTTTTTTATCCTTTTTTGAATGTCTTATAATATAAAGGGTTTCAAACTACTTAATGTAAATTTTAAAAAGCATTTTAATTTAATTCAAGCAATGACTCATGACAATAAGATGATGTGATATCGCAAAATTTGGTTTTTCAATACAGAGCTCATAAAACCATTATTTTGACATAAACACAAGTTATTTTATATATTTTATGGATAATATCACAATTGGTACTTGAACTTTGGTAAAAATCCAATTAGGTACCTAAGCTTTTGAAATTGATCAATTTAGTACCTGAATTTTGAAATTGATCAAATTAGCACCTAAAAACATTCAAATTGATTAATTTAGTTCATAAAAGAACTTTACCAAGGTACTGTTGGCATGCACAATAAGCTTTTTTAGCTACTAAATTAATTTATTTCAAAGGTTAAGTACTAAATTGATCGATTTCAAAGTTTAGGTATCTAATTACATATTTCATCAAAGTTCAGGTACCATTTGTGGAATTAACCCTATATTTGAATATTTATCAATAACTCAAATTTCAAATTATGTAATACAATGAAAGATTGAAAATAAGTCAATTAGTTTATAAAATTATAGATATAAAAAAGGATATAGCTAGTTATATATATAGGCTTAGCTAATTACACATACATTTGTATACATACATTAATTTAAATATTAAATACAACTAAAATATACCATAAAAAATTCAGCAAATTGAAAAGGAGTTCAAATAAACTTTCATATAACACATGCGAAATTATATATTACAGCTAGGGCAACATCATTACCAATGAGTCGCTTTATATAAATTGTCAACTTGCTACCTAAAGTAATATTTGTAAACCTCTAAAATTTTCGAAACTCTTAGAAGATATTTCTAAAACTAAAAACCAAAATCGAAATCCTAAAATCAACTCCAAGTTAAAATTGAACTCTAGAAATTCTAAATAAGCTCAAATATGAAATTTCTTAATCTTAAGAAAATGAAAGCCTTAAAAAAATGGAAAAAAAAAATCAATAATTGTTTGACTTAAAATCCTACGCTAAATAATTCAACTATCTCACCTCTAACATGAAAATCAAGACAATAAATCCAAGTAATATTCAATGACAAAATTTCAAAACCTTAAACTCTTCAGTGAATTTTATAATAAAAAATTTAAGTTACTACCAAAAGTCAAACCGAGTCAATACATAATCCTAAACTCGATTACACAATCCCGAAAGCTGTTAAATATTAAATGATATAAAAATAGAGTAAAACTCAAAAATTTTGAACCAAAAATATGGTATAACCATAAACCCCTATATTATATAATCTTACAAATAAAACTTACAGGTGGGAAGTCAAAACCGGAACCCTAAAAGCTAACCCTGAGCAATAACAAAACTTACTGAACCTAAGTTCGACAATCCCACGCTCGAAACCTGAAAACAATAGAAATGAGCTTTAGTATATTATAGTTCGGAATAATATAAGATAGCCTAAAAAGATTAGATCTGTTAAATATTTGATTATTTTTTACTTGAACTGGATCAGTTCTTGAAAAACGTGTCCTGATACTCGGGATAGTAAAAATATTCTAGAAATCAATATAGATTCATGATTTTGTAAGAATTCATATAATATCAGTTTTATAATTTTTTGGTATCAAAAAATATCATATATAGCATTTTTACGCGTATTTTCCTTATTACCAGTAATTTATTTGTCTTGTTTACTATTCATTGTACTATTTTTACTATTTATTGCTATTCATCTATCTCTACGTTTCTTTACAACCTATCTTTTACAACCTTCATACATTTCATTACATTTACATTACCAATACTACTTTTTACTAAACTTTCTTTGTACTTTACTTACTTTTTTTTACACAAATTAATTTTTAATCACATTTTCTCCCTCTCTCTCCGAATCGTCATCTATCCCCCTCTCACTCCTCTATCTATTTTATTTTCTTTTCAATTAATTTTTAATCACACAAATTTCTACTCTAAAACTCTATAAATACCCCTTTACTCTTCCATTCTTTACACACATTTCTCAACTTCAAAACCAAAAACATCCCTTCTCTTGCTTGGTGATTTGCTCAAATTTTCTCTTCATCCATCTTTGATCCTTCATCTTAGGTAAGCCACTAAACCAACCTCATAAGTTCATGCTAACATGAACATCATGTGTGTTTTATTTCTATGAGAAATCCTCATGAGTTTTATGCTAGGGAATGGAAATATAGAAACAACATGTTGTTCATGTCATTGTTCAACTCTATGTTTTACTCATGTCATGTTGTTCTTTCTTCTAACATAACTTTCTATACAAAGTATGTATAGTGTACGTAAATATTTTTCTAGAGCCTAGAAGCTCACTAATCTAATCTTTTATTTATGCTTTTATTTCTTTTACATTTATTTATTTCATGTAAATTATTAAAACTAGTCATTTTAGTCTTATACTTATCCTCATCAAGTCAAAACAATTCTCTTCTTTCTTTTTAGACTTGTCGATAATCTAAGTCCAAGGAGCCTTGACATAAATCTAAGACTCCCATAATTTTTCTTATTTGTTCTCTTGTTTTTCTTAAGGGACTTACCCATGTCTAAGTTCAGGAAGACTTGAATAAAAATCTAAGACTTCCAAAAGTTTCTTTTCTTTTCCTCTTCCTTAAGCTTTCTTATATATTTTCTTGTCTCTTTTTAGAACTTGTCCATTCTATGTTCTGGGAACCTTGATGCAAACTAAGACTTCCCAATACTTTACTTTACATTTATGATTATTTAATTATCTATATCTATTAGATTCTATATGAGTAGTTTTTCTTTTATCATATAATGTAGCTATAAGTTCATATCCATTCATGATTATAAATGTTGTTGTCTTAATGGAATTTTTCAAACAAATAAAAGGAGTTCTTTCATTTTATAAAAGTAAGACTAAACACTCTATAAAAATAATATTGACACTTAGAAAAAACTTCCATTAAAAATTATGATCGTGATACAAAACCATTTCAAAAGTTTAAATAAGTTCATCATAATTTTTTTTTTTTTTTACGCAAAGTTTCTTCAAGACTTAATTATGTGGTTCCATTACTCTCCTTTCAAATACTAAAACAAATTTATTATTAAATCTTAATGTTTATAATTCTTTGTTATGCAAACTTTTCTTAAAAGCTTATTTATAAGATTTATACCAACACTTTGATAAATACTAAGAACCAAACAATTTTTCTAAGTCAAGTTTAAAACTAACCCACTAGTTAAAAATCCACATAGAAATAAAATCGATATACAACTTAAGGAACTAAGTTTTAAAAAGTAAATTCATTTTCTTTTATGAAATCAAGAAAATATAAATAATAGTTATAATAATTAGACACGCATTTGTAACAACTCAAAATTTTAGTTTTCTTCTAACAACTCCTTAAACACCCAAATGTTGAGAAACTAATAATAAAGAAAGAGTTACTATGAGAATAAAAAGTTAGAACAAGCCATTCATTTAATCTTCCTCATGTTAGAAATAATGAGACTTAGAATGATTTTTCTTCATAACCACATAAAGCTTCAAATTTTATCATTTGTCAAAAGAAGTTTAGTATAAAAATAAAATATTCATGAACTCTAACATAAATATAGAATCATAATTTTCTTTAATTAAGTTTCATATTTACAAAATCTAAGAATTAAAACTTTGCTTAAGGATCAAACTTAAGAAAATATACTTAGAGTTTCATGCCACCAATGAATAAAACCATGTTTTGTAAAATAAATTACTAAATAGAATTCTTTTCAAATATGAGACCTTTGAGATATCAAATTATATATCGAATCACAATTTTCTTGTTGATTGAATCATATGTTTACAAAATAGCAACTTAATCACAAGTCAAAGAATGACTTTTCACTAACTCTATCTTTCACAAAGATTATTCACAAATTTTATTTTTTGAGACAACTATATAAATATTTATGTATTTGCTATGAAATTTTTTCGATGAAATAAAAATTTAAAAAATTACAAACTAAGGCTGAAATTTTCATGTTAGAACTGTACCAACCCATTTTTGAACCTAAACTTCAAATGTTAAAAATAACCTTAGAAATAGATAGATTTTTTTGAGTAGGTAGAAAACGACATCTTATATGTGAAATTCCAAGATAAAATGAGCAAGTTATGGCTATTTTAAGTTGGAATTTCACATAATCTGATTTTTGACGAAAATCATGAGATAGAATTAGGAAGTTGAGTAGAACTTCTATGAAATACTCATTTTGGGTATTTCTTTTATCTAGGTGACAAGGAATACAAGACCCCCCTTTTCTGACAATTATTACAACTAAGAAGATTGCAATATAAACGAGTAAGTTTTCCTTCTAAATTCATTACCTTGCTTATGTTTGTAAAGTGTTTGCATTAACATGAAAAAAATGATAAAATGGATATGTATCGAAGATTATCAAGGGTTAAGTATGTGTTCTTTTGCTTGTGTGATTAAGTGAATGCTAAGCATATCGCAACACTACAATGTTTGTTTGACTCTGTTTATTCATTTGTATGCTTGATTGCTATGTGTGTTCAAATTGATTGATCACCCTCAATGAATCATATTAATGGAATGGCGTTAACAAGACACTGGTCACGTATAGCATTTGTCGAATCACATTTATGGAAGGTTGCTACTCCTGCGCTATAGTTCGATGGGCTGCAAGCGTGTTGAGACACGCCCTACTCATTCCTAAAGAATCCACATCGCTCGGGGAATACGACTCTAGGTTTGGAGCTGTACTAAGCAAATGCATGGGCAGGTGCCTAGGGACTAGCATTAGAAGATTGAGAAGGCCTTCATGAACAATTCCTTAATTCTTGATATGGAGGGCGAAATCTTTCTATGTATAGGTTCTTCATAACTATACATATGTGTATTCTTCATGTGATTGATGCATAAGCATAGCATATGCTTGACTAACCAACTTATTTGTCTATAAGTGTCGGTACGAATGACGAGGAAACATTTCACTAAGCTCATTATAAGCTTATACCCTCATAGTTTTTGTTGAAAACAAGTATACTCAAGACTTCATTCGAGGATGGTACATTAAAGAAATCATTGATGGATCTTTGAGCCCATGAGGAAGGAGTAGAAACATAGGATGGATTTACTTTCTTGTAATTTCTTTATGAGCAAAATGTGATATGTTGATATTTTGGAGATTACTAGATATGTATTTATGTAGACTTAAAGATATTAGTGGAGGTATGCCTCTAAGAATTGTAATTGACCTTTTATGTTTCATGTTAAGTATTTCTATTGCTTTGTTACTTAATTGTTATCAAAGTAAATTGCACTACTTCGATGCATTCCTCTGATGTGTTGCGCCTTGTGCATAATATGGAAGCCTTTGCATGACTAAAGAAGTCATTCCTAGACTTTAATATTATGTACGGAGGACTGTCATGTTTAGGGTATCCTCAGGCATGACAATATTACTAAATGCAAAATTCATGACTCTTTCTTAATTCAACAAGTGAATGTCACTTAACTTATTTATTAGTAGACTGAAGAAAATTGGAATGAAAGTTCTCCTAAAACATGGTTTAGTCCTTCCTATATATTATTTTCTTCACAAGGGGATATTCATGAAAATAGAGAACTTATACTTTAGTTCTTTTGTGGTCATCTTTTAGCTTTTCCTATTAATACTTGAACACATATAATAAAACTTTTTAGTTATTTATCTGTCTTTCCATTATACTCGAGAACTTTCAATTAATAAGCTTAGCTAAAGGAATGATATCACATTGGAACCCAAATGTAAAGGGAGAAACATATTACTTCTTCTCAACTCTATTAAGATCAAAACAATTTTGCTTAGGAATGGAATCTTCTGGCCTCTACTTTCATCTATGTTCCCTATATATAATTTAATTTTCGTCAATAGTATTATTATAAATATATATCAAAGTAAAATGTTAATCTCTTGGTTGATAGACAAGGAAACGTTGTTGCCATTTAAACTTTGAATTGTTTCTATGGTTTGGCATACTAATATATATAAGCTAAGGAGATTACAAAGACCAACAACATATAGGATCTTTTGTTTTGATAAGGTTATGATTTGCTCGTGCTAATGTGTTTATGAATGGCTATTAATGGGAGTCGTCTTTGACTTGGTGTTTATTATGAGTTTAAAATTAAAGTGTCACGCCTCTAATAGGGTCAAGACGTATTCGTTTTTTCTACGTATAACCCTTAGGCGTTATATATAAAGGCTAGCTTAAACTATTAGTTTATTGATCATTTACTAAACAGTCTTAGAATTTTGAAATCGTTTAATTTATATTTTTTAAAACATTTTTTTTTTGTAGTGGAATAATTATCAAAAGTGAAGTAACAAATCTAAGTAGCTTGAAAAGATAGTACAAACCACAAACTTAAAACTAGACCCTTGGAAAGATACAAGTTTAGAAATATAAACAGTAACTAAAATTTTATAGGCCGACTGAGTTGTATTATATTATGGACCTTGATAGGTAGAGATGTGTAACGGCTGTGAACTATAGATGAGGCTATTACTAGACGATCCTATAGGAGATAAGGGTATTCATGCTTCCTATATCAATCTCTTGAGCAGTTGTTGGTATTCAGGACCCCCAGATTCCCACAGTGTGTTGTCAGAGTGTAATGCTCCATTATTTTTTGTTGCACTTTAATTTAAAGATATAAACTATTGATTGTTTCATTGCATATAGAATAGACATATGTGCCCATCTCGTGTATGCTTGTGTTGCTGTTGTATTGAGCTTTGGCTCATTCCTTTCTTTTTCAAGTATTAATGAGTTTGATGATGATACTAATGAGTACATAGGGTATGGCATGGATTTCGAGGAGTTACTTGATGAGTGGAGTGACTATAATTCGTTAGACAATTATCTTTTGGTGGGTGTTGAATCCAACAAATATATTATCCTACTCTCAAAATTTATATAACTTGTATATAGCAGCAAGCAGAATCGATCCATAGAGATTGGTGAATCTATTTCTATTCAGAGATTAGAATAAGAAAAGAAGAAGGGGAGGAGGGTTTGTGAAATTCAAAGAAAACTAATTATATATAAAATAAACAAACACAATTTAAAGATTAATTCAATATCAAAGGATTCCTAACAAAGATTACCACAACTCAGTTCACAAAATTGATTATTGATGCAAAAATCTCTGTTCTTTATCTTAGATAAATTTATTATGGCTATTAACAAGATCAACAACTTATCTCTCCTTACTTTATCGATAACTAAAATAATCTATTTGATTATTTCCCTTTTTGACTAAACAACCCTAAACAGGTTCATAGGGTTTAATTTATCAAAAGCATGAAAAACAAGAGAGACAATAAATTTTGACCAACAAATCAAACACTCGACCTATTCAGATCAGATCATATATCCTCATAACATAAATCGATTGTCTATCTCATAATCGATCATGTCATTGTGTCACAAACATTAGAATAATTAAACAATTATGGATTTGATATTCTAATTGATAGATTATCACCTTGTTAATTGAACAAACAGATCCAAAATTTGCATTAATCAAACAAGATAATAAGATCAAAAAGATTAGAGGATACACAAATACCCAAAACAAGAACAATAACAAAATAAATCAATTCAATCTCACAATTATTGAAGAATCGAGTCTTGTAGCAATCCTTTAGCTAGAAAACAAGAATTTAACCACTCATTCTAATACAATACTCTCTCTATTCTAAGGTTTTCTAATGTCTAGGAATGATATCAAATCAAATCTGGTCACCATTCTTATAAAACAAAACTTTAGAATTTGAACAACCACAACATATGTCTGCAATTACCAAATGTACACCGGTAGCATAGAATGCCAGTGTTCAATATTAATTCAAATCAGAGACAAAAATGTTGGCAGTGTTTAAACAGCTTTGAGGCAGCTTTTAATTGAAGGCTGATGTATACACCGGTGGTGTTGAAATTTGATTTGCCAGCATTTGTTGTTCATCAAAATATATGAAAAGGTAACATCGGCTGTGTTTGAGATGATATTGGAGACGGCCTTAAGGTTTTAGCTACTGTTGACATTCTAGGATGGCTATACGTTGGCGATGCAGATTCTCTAGATGCTGATATAAGATGATAATGTTGAATACTGATGAATTGTTTATAGAAGGCCCGTGGCGTTGCTAACAGTGCTTAGTTTTCACTTCTGCTCATAGGCCACACCGGCCATGCACCGGCGACATTAGATTCTTAAAACCCGATGTATAGTTCTGTATCAAAGGCTAGTGATTTCTGTTTTCAGAGTCGGTGGTGTTGGTTGATGTTATGCTGGTGTTGATTTTTCCTTAATTCCAAAGTTGCACAAAGCTTCTCTAAACTTGTTCTAATTGCCATTATTTGCATATATGAGACATTCGAGCTGAATTGTTGTACCCACACTTTGAATTGTTTGTTCTTAAGTAGCGTATGACAAATTTTGAGCCAAAATTTTACAAAATTTTATGAAATCTAGAGATTGTATTGAATATTGAAATAGCATATGTGCAAAAATTAAATTGATTTGCTAGGTGCCTTACTCACCTATTGTTGTGATTAGAATACTTGGTCAAAATTGAGTAGTAAAATCTTTAAGGAACAAACCTACCTTGTATTTAGCTTTAGAATTGAAAGTTTGAGAGTAGGTTGACTCTTTATGTAAAAAATAAACAGGTATACTTCTAGCAAAAAGTTAGCATGTATATAATCCTTTGAGTTCTTTTTAAAAGAGCTTTTCAATACTTAGTGAAAGAGGTAGATGGCACTTTTTACTTAGTGATCCTTTATTAAAAAGTCTTAAATTTGTGTTGCATTCAAAAGAAAAAAAGAAACAAATAAGCATAGTCTTTACTCCACTAACTCAAGTAATTGAGTTATGAGTATCCAAAATTGAATGTTAGAGTGAGGAAGAGTCTTTAGGGGTCTCTTTAAAACTTGGTCACTTGGGCGATGAGCCCGGGATGTGCCGACTCAGTGAACTCATTATAACGAGAAGGGAGGAAAGGCAAAAAATTAAATTTTGAACTTTGAAAATATAAAAAGATGGAGGCAAAAACCTCCCAAAAAGAGAATTAGTGCTTGTCTAGAACAAAAGAAAAGGAATGCTAAGCTACCAAGAGCACTAAGACTTATAATTAAAAGAGAGAAAATCTAGAGAAAAAGTTCAAGGGTGGGTAATTTTGTTAAAGATGGACTATACTCAATTTTCATTGAACAAACCATGTTAATTTGTTATTGATTTTTATAGAAATCATGAGGAATAGGTAGTTAATTAAGTTTAACATGATATTTCAAGTCATAAATCAAACACAAGTAATTAGAGAAGTTATATACAAGCTTAAAAACAAAGAAAAATCAAACTCGGGCCAATTTGTATCAAGATAGCCTACATTTTCACAAGCAGACAACTAGGACAGGCTAGGATAAAACATACACCACTGGCTTTGAAAACAAGAATCATCAGCCTTTTGGAAAATGAGCGAATGCTAGCAAACCAGGATTCTACACCACCGGCGTATAGCCAGCCTTGCATGTGTATAGAACCAAAAACATTAATGTTGGCTTAAGGAAAATTTATGCTGCTAGCTTACTTCAACATTTTCACTAGCGTTCGATTTTTTCAACATATGTTAGCTCTTAGAGAATCAACATTGTTGGCATTGGATTGGTATAGGCCATGCGCAATACCAAAAATATTAAAGTTGCCTCAACGCCGTCTCAAACACTGCTAGTGTTCCTTTGTTTAAATTCCAACGCTGGTAAGGTACGCTATCGTCGTACATTTTGAAACTGTTGATGTACATTGTGGCGAATCAAATTCCAAGAATTCTTCTACAAAATGGCAATGATGTTGCTTTGCAGCATTATTCATCATTCTCTATATTTTCCATTAGATTAAACCTGATATTAGAAGATTTCCAAAACCCTAGGGAGATTCTTATGGATTTGAGTGGCTAAATTTATATTTTCTAGCTAAGGGACTGTCACAAGTTTGGTTCTTTGAGGATTGTGAGATCAAAATCATTTGTTATTGAACCTGTTCTTTGTTTTGAATATTTATATATCTTCTGTTTGTTTTTATTCTATTATCTTGATTAACAAGGTAATTTTTACCAGTTAGAATATCAAATCCATAATTGTTTGATCATTCTAACATTTGTGGTATAATAACTTTATTGATTATGATATAGGTAATCAAATTGTGTTATGAAGATATATAATCTGGTCTAAATAGGTCATCTTATAATTTGTGGGGTAGAATTGGTGATCTCACTTGTTCTTAATGCTTTGATAGACTAAACCCTAGGAGCTTGTTTAGGTTGTTTAATTGATAAGAGAAATAGTCAAAAAGCTTGTTTTGATTATCGAAAAAGTAAGGAGAGATAGGTTGTTAGAGCTTGTTAACAGCCATAACTAGTTTATCCAAAATAAAGAATGGAAATTTTTGCTTCAATGATCAATACTATGAACTGGGCTACGATAATACCTTTGGTTATGAATCCTTTGATATTGAATTAGCTCTTAAACTGCGTTTATTTGTTTTAAATATAAGTAGTTTTCTTTTATTTTACAAAGCGCACCCTCTCCCCCCTTCTTTTCTTATTCTGATCTTTGAATAGAAATAGATTTAACCAATCTCTATGAATTAACCCTGCTCGCTGTTATATACAAGTTATATAAATTTTGAGAGTAGGATAATATATTTGTTGGATTTGACACCCACCATCGGCATACGATGTAAATTGGTTAGCTTATGTGTTCGGGGAAAATAAAGAGTTGCACGAAATTCTTTATAATTCTACACTATGTCTTCTTCTCCAAATCACTCCTAAACCAAGAAATCCTCTCTCTGAGTGATCATAGCCGCCAAGGGGATTCAGAAGTCCAGATCAGGTAATTAGGTTACTATTTTTCTTTAGGATCTTTAAGATTTATCATTTTTCGTTAAGGTTTTTTTGTTAATTGAATGGGAAATTGGAGAAAATCGTAGTTTTCTTGGAGATCTAGATATTCGGTGATTAAGAAGGATTAAAGATCAATTTTAGGTAAGTTAGAATGTTTTTAATCTCTATGATTA
This sequence comes from Combretum micranthum, assembly GCA_024138025.1. Taxonomy (NCBI): domain Eukaryota; kingdom Viridiplantae; phylum Streptophyta; class Magnoliopsida; order Myrtales; family Combretaceae; genus Combretum; species Combretum micranthum. The sequence goes on from JAMXBD010001784.1 coordinate 68,035, forward strand.
TGTAGAAATGTTTTTCTATTGAAATTTTAGTCTGATTGGTAATGAATGGATTCGAAGGTTTGGAAAGATCTATTCAGGAAATTGTTGCTTTGGAAAATCTTTGTATTTCAATTGAAGAGAGAGGTGTGTCGATTTATATTTCTATTGAGATTAGCGTTTTAGATAAAATTTGGATTAGAATTATGTTATGGAAGTTGTATATTGAAATCTGTTATGTTTATGTGATCAGGGTTTTGTGGAATTAAAGTTCTTTTCCTTGAAATTAATATAGGTACGACCTTACCTTACTTGTTGTATGTGCTGGTAGGTTTAGAATTGTAAATTTAATTAATTACCATCTGGCTTATAATTGAAAAGTTTGCTTGACTATTGTTAGTAAAGACCACGTAGAGTGTGATATTAACGATGATGCCTTGATGATCTATGTATAAAGGTGTCACAAGTGGACTCATGTATAAAAATGATTATGGTAGATTAGGAGCCATGCCAGCTTAATTGTGGTACGCAACGATATATGGGGAATACCCAACATCACTATATGTATATAAAAGTATTTTGTATAAAGACTTATTTTCTTAGAGTCATGAGTTACTCTAGGTTTAGAACTAATTTCAAGTGGTTCTAAATTGTGTTATTTACTTGACTAATCAAAGATAAAACTTGCATTTTTTGCATTAGCTTTAGGTTGTATGTGAAATTTGTATGTTGTATGTTCATGCGTGTTTATTTATGGTACGATGTATTGGGCGATTTTGCTCACTCTTTTATCTTTTTCAGGAATAGGTGAAGATTGGGTGTGACCTATCTGGATTTGATGTTTTTGTGGACTATGGGGAGGACGATGGTAGACCAGGGTTCCCTATTGATGTTTAGATTATATGGACTAAGTTGAAGATTTAATGAAGTTTACCTGTTTTATTATTTAAGAATGATTATGAGACCTTCCTTTTTATTATGTTTTAAGTTTATTTAAGTTAGCTTTTGTCTATGCCAACAAGACTATGTAGAAGTTTTATTTCTATGAACTATTTCAAACAGGTACCCTTTGTATATGAGTATTGATGATATGCAATTTTGATTATTTGTGTATTATAGTTTCATAGCCTTAGCATGTCTATTGATGGTAAGGACACGTGGTGGGTTGTGATGCCATCAGTTAGGCTATTACACTTCTCTTAATTAAATATAAATTCTACAACTGTACTAAAAGAATATAACCTATATAGAGTAAAGACTCCTAACTAAGTATATAAAAATAGGTTAGGATTGATAATTATGACAAGAAAGAACACAATCAATATCATCATATAAATAACAGTATAGTAATAGATATCTGTTATCTTATTTCATAGGAAAAATAGATCAGTTTTTAGACTTCTAGTAGAATCTTACAACAAATTAGCGAGGACAATAGGTAAGTAACATTGACCTTGTCACATTATTTATGCTCGTAGTATACTTGCATTTATAATGAAATATATCTAAAACTGATATGCATGCAGGGTTGGGTATATTATATGATGCTTGGTGTATATTTAATTGCCAAAACATCATATTGTAAGTGAAAATTTTATTGTATGATAATTACTGTGTAAAATATGTTGATGTTTGTTTATGAATTGTATGATCGCCTTAAATCTGACTAAAAACTATTAGTACCATAAATGAAATGGATGTGCATTGCATAATTTGAATATATTGCATTATAAAAGCATGACAGCCTTCTACATGTTAGTATTTTGGTAATGCTTGATTTTTCTAGGTTAAAGGTTATTAGTTTTACGTAAGATTATCTTTGTTCTGTTGATTCCATGGGAACTAATTGGTAAATGAAAGGCATCGCCTGTTGTATCGCTTTGAAATGACTAACACTTAGTGGAGTTTCGAATGCTTGAAACAGGAAATAGGTATTAAGACATGTTTATTATAATGACATAATTAAATTGAGAATTGTTGTTTTCATGTATACTTAATTACTCCTAGGTAGCTGGGTCACTAGTCGAGGATTTCCTTCAACCCCGATGGGAGGGCGTAAATCTACATCCTATTTAGATTTCGGATTATCTAAGCTTATACTTGTGCATATGAGTTGATTGATGCATTGCATACACTAGCTAATTAAACTTGTTTGTTATTGCTTGATGTGTGGTCCAGTCAAGTTATCTCACTGAGCTCGTGGTTTTGCTCACCCCTTAATAGTTTTGGTGTAAGAGTGATACTAACTAGGACTAGGTTAAGAATGTGTGAAGAGTGCTTTTTCATCAGACTTTATTGTATATATGTATGATTAAATTATGTGAATTAAATCAATAAAATACAGTCTTGTAATCTCTAACTTGCAAGACGATTCTCATATTATGGGTGCACATATGGTATAATAACTTTAGGGCAATCTTACTAGACCCCCTTTTGAGGTGTAACACTTCATTCCACGTATCAAATTGAATTTTCATGAAACATTTAGGCATAAGTCTATTGCTTTTGATGTTGTTGGCATTGCATTGTACAATGGGCTTTTTAAGCTGATTTGAATTTTCAATCACTTATTTTAATTTTTTTATTCTAATTGAAAGATAATTTTTGAATATAAAAAGTTTAATTCCTTTATATGTTGTTTTTCTTTTAAGGTAAATTGCTAATATACCTAATGCGCATTAAACTTTTTAATGTTTTAAAATTGTGCATTTAGATACCCAAATTGGTGAAGAGGCACATTTTTGAAAGATCATATATTTAAGCACATGATTTTGTGGCTTAGGGGCAAAATGCACATCGATCAAACACATATGGGTGATTTTGTAAAAAAAAATTTCTTACAAAACTAGTGAAATAAAATAAAATTTATTTACTTTAATAATGTATAAGACTATCATTCATCTTATTAAGAAAAATGAGACAATTTTGGTTTTTCATATAATTTACCATGGTAATTTTATTATTAAGAAAGAAATTGAAAGTTATAATTAGAAGAATGAAATAAAAATTGCAATAATTGGGATATATACAAGTTGTTTATGGGTTTTCATAAATATGTCTTTATTATATCTTATAAATAATAGTTGTCATATGAAAAGTACTATTTTATTAAACAATATATAATTGATTTGTTTATTTAATTATTTAGCATTAAATGCATCTGTATTGTGTCTATTGCATTTATTAGTATATATTTTTATTGAAAAATTAGTAAGTGCACATTGGCCTGAGATTATTCGTCATCCTCTAGTAAAATTGATTATTGATATAACCTATATTGTCATGGACAAAATTAAAAAAAAAAAAAAAGACTTATAAAATCAATAATTGTTGACCAAAATATATAAATTAAAAAATAAATATGAAAAAAAAGGTTGCATGCTCATTATACTTGAAAGAATAAAAGGTTTAAACACAAAATTTTAAAGATAATGTGACAAAGTGTTTGGTGTATTTACAATTTATCCTATATAAAATAAAGAAATGTGGAATAATAGGAAAAAAAAAAAAAAAAAAGAAAGGACGAGGAAGAGGGAAAAAAAAACCCTGTTGCTCTAGGTAGTCATACATGAATTTTAAAAACTACTGCAGCTATTCACATAGAAAACAAACTGGAACTAGGGGTTGGGGTTTTTGGGAAGTGTCAAAATTCAAAAGATGATCATTCCAGTCCGTTGCTTCACCTGTGGAAAGGTATTGATACTTCTATTCTTCTACTCCTTTCAATTTTCTACACTTAATGAGACGAAAAATTGATCCTTTGTACTCTATTCTGTAACAAAAGTTTTTAAGATTATTTAATTACTTGATAATTGGAGGTTTTGGTTTTGTTTTCAGGTGATTGGAAATAAGTGGGACCAGTATCTTGATCTTCTTCAGTCAGATTATCTTGAAGGGTTTGTTTCGCTTCCTAAAGCTTTAATATTTGAAACATGATGTGATTATTATACTAGAGCACATGCTGAATGGTAAGATTATGTATTGAATTAATGATAGTAGATCCATAATGGAAGAACTTTTGGTGATGAAAATGTTTTGGAACAAGTATTTAAAACTTGGATGGGGACATTATGGAGCTTGCTCTTTGCGCGATTATAAGCCATTCATGCAGAACTTGTGTTGCATTTGGGTGTGCAGAGATGCTCTTGATGCATTGGGGCTAGTACGATATTGTTGTAGACGAATGCTTATGACCCATGTCGACCTTATTGAGAAACTTCTGAACTACAACAGTGAGCTCTCTCTCTCTCTCTGTGTCATTTCCTCATAACCCCCTTATTTTTGTTCTTTTACCTGTCTACTCTAGATTGCTTTATCTGCCTTTTATTTTGCAGCACTGGAGAAGTCGGACACCAACTGAGGAAGCTTTATGTGGCTGTTGATGACTTGAAATTGTTATCTGTATTCGTTTAGTGACAGCAGACTTTTTGAAGGATGTATAGAAGTAAAAGTGTTATGGATAGCATCATAAATTTGGTGCCTTTGCTCCTTAGGCGATGTTTATTGAAACAAACGAGCTAGTGAATTTGACATTTCTTTGATTTACCCGAGCTAGTTTACGTTTGACCTTTATATATATGATCTTAGAATTCTTGTTTAGGATTTTCTGAAGGATGTTGCTGATGGTATTTGATATAATATGAATTCTCATGTTCTCTCACTCTTTTGTTAAGTATTTCATCATTATAAGATCTTTGATGTGTAATCAGTATAAACAACTCATTTTAAGTGCTCCGATGGTTGACAAGAAAGAGAGGAAGAGGTTGCTGAATTATGCTAAGTTATCTAGTTTCTTCTTTTGTAGAAGTAATGAAGTGGATCTGAGATAAGAGAATAATTCTACTTCTGTATGCATCTTGTTATCATGTGTATGCTTCTCAGAAGCATTGATAAGATTCAAGTTCAAGCTGCATCCCTGTTAGCTTTGAGGTCCTGTTATTCACTTTTTCACAGGAAGGCTGGTTCAACAATGTTTCTTTTTGCCTTGCCTGTGGAGAGACACGCTTAGGTTCCTTAAAGTAGATGCTGAAAGTATTGTCTTCTCTGGTATACTAAGCAACAACCAAACATTCAATCCAGGTACAGTTGAGCTCTTATTAGTTATTACATTAAATGATTGTCAATTTAAGATAATTCCCAACTCTTACTTCTGACTGTACCCAGCATGTATGGGATACTATTCTCCGAGAGAAATGCAGTGCAGATGTGTGCATTGTCACAATTGACAATACATATATCATGGGATGTTCTGTTATCCTGGTTAGCTGTAAGAGCTTCTTTCTTTATCTTATATTAAAGTATTTATATATGAAGCATTGCATGATTTTCCTACATGGCATTCACTTTTACATCCGAAAGGCACATGGAATTAACATGACTGTCATTTCTTACATATAAATATGAACATATGAAAATAATAACTAAGTGAATAAAATGATGAGCTTTTCATTAGTATCTCTCTAGAAACCGGAGGAAATAAGTATAAGAACTGGGGTTACAGAAACAGACAAGTAAGGAGAAGAGTAAAGGAAGAAAAAGTTTTGAATTAATTGTGATCAAGATTAATGAAGAATGTACTGTACTGTACGAGCCTTATATGCAGGTATCCAAATTAACTGATTTGTAAGTAATCACTTCCCTAACCAAATGATTCACAAATTCACTGGCGTTAGCTTTGGAAATAACACATTCATGAATAAAACTAAGAATATAGCCGGTTCATGACTGGAGCCGATATCTATCACAGCCCATCAAGTTGGATCTTCTTTGATATGACCCCAAGAGTGCCCAAATGTGTATAAAAGAAGAGTAGCTCTTGCTGTGAGACTCTGAGTGGACCGATGTGCTGGTAGTATTGGAAAGTATTGTGTGTGTAGTGTGTTGTATATATCTACTCGTGAAGTGTGTTGTAGTAGTAGCATTTAGTATGTTAAGTTGCAGTACTGTTACTGTGGGGTGTGCTGACATGATAGGGTGGTTAGTAGTGACTTGTCAGCATTATAAGAGGGGAAGATAGATAGGAAATGAGGTAGGCAAGTATTACAAGTTGCTGAGTCAGGAAATTGAGGAGATTGCTGGGAATTTATCTCATATCAAGGTGAGTTCTAATCTCTGTTGCCCTAATTAATCATGGTTGTCTGTATAGCCCACTGCTGTATCATTCTTCAAGAACCATTTTGTCAAAAAAAATCATGGTTGCTCTAAACTTAAAGCTTTGGTCATAACATGGGTGACCAGCATCTGAAAAGGCACAAAACTAAAGCAAAGAAAGCCATCAGGAACTTCACTATTCTATTGTTTAGTTTGACCATGGAGACAAGGACTCAAGCTACTTCTTGGGCTGCCCAAATTACCACAATATAAAGTACTAGGGAGAACCTATGACACACAAACCATGAAAGATATATCTAGTCGACATCAATTCTTTAGTTATTGCTACCATATTGCAATTATTTGCTTAGGCTGTCAAAGTGATCTGTAACTAATCATCATTTCTCTAATTATGAAAGATATAGCTAACTGACACCAGTTCTTTAGTTATTGTTACCATATACCAATACTGTGCTTAGACTGTCAAAGTGATCTGTAACTAATCCTTTCCCTGACCAACTGATCAACAGATACAGCTGGCACTAGCATTACAAATAACACATGCATAAATAAATTAAGAACTCACTGATATGAGACAGTAGATGATATATTGCATAGATTGTTTTTATTGTTCATTAAGAAGTGGAATCAGATGTAGACCGTTTGAATCTACCTCAAGACACCAATCTGTCTTAAGCTTTAACAAAGCTTTCTGGTTTGTGGATTCCCTGCTTGCAAAGGTCTTAAAACCCTAGTCTTGACATTTTTCTTCTAATTGTAGCACTTATAGTTACACTTGCATATGTTTTTAGATTGATGCTTGCAAGGTCCTGTTCAGGTATGCCCAAGGCCCTTGTACGAAAAATGCAGTTTCGCTATTGTCTATGCCTCCTCTTTCCAGAAATACATACAAAGAAACCTACCAGTAATAAGTAATTAGTAAACCTAAGTGATTCATTACAGCAAATCAATCCATATTGATCCAGAAGTTCATATCAAAATTCAGAAAGTAATATTTTAAAACAACCTATTCACATTCCAAGCAGATGTTGGGTTCCTGTGCACGTATGTGCAATGGTTTGGTATATGTATGAGCAGATGTAAGCATGCCATCACACGTGTGCATCTTAGGAAGGGAAAATTGGCAGCAGGAACTTTTATCAGAGCATCCATAATCCGTGAGATCTCTAAGAGATCTTTAAAGTGTCACATCAAATTTTAAGGTCTTTGTTTTTCAAATATTTATCTTTAAAATCTTTCACAACTTTTTATAATTCTATGGGATCCCATAAAAATAAAATTACACATAATAACTTAAAAAACAATATATATATATATATATATATCTGTATATTGAGGGGCTAGGGATTGCTCCTTGTTAGAGGGCTCAACTTTTGCTAAAGACCGGCTCCATCCTTGAAGGAGCTTTTCGTCAGTCCTTTTCCTTTTGGAATTGTTGCCAAGGAACAGTGCTGTGAATGCTCTCGTAGGTCCAGACATGTGAAGGAAATGATGCGGCAGCATAGCAAGAAAGATGAGGCAAAGTGGAAGTTGTTAGTGAGCAGTGATCGCGGCTAAGATTTCTCCGGGGCCATTCTCTTCTTGACGATCTGTTTTTGTAAGATGTGCTACGATGGGATGCAAGGTAAGATAACCCTACAAACTTCTTGTCATAATGTTCACAAGTTTAATAACAAATATCTGTTTCTCTATAGGGATCTTGTGAAATGTTAAAATTGAAAATTTGCGCTCTAGGAATCATGTGAAATGTTAGATTGGAAATTCGCTGTCTTGTGCCCTTATATTGTGGTAGATGAGACTTTGCAATTCAAATGATTTCGATTCCCGATAGTTGACATTAGAACCATGTTTGGATAGTTGGTTTAGTTTCGTTTTTAAATCGAAACAATATTGAACTGATACAGATATGATACTAATGAAAAATTACAGTTTTACTTATAAATTGATCAAACTGAACTGATACTGATAAGTTACTGATACAAATTCAATACAGATAAAAAGTTGACAATCTAATCAAACTCTAGACCTATGTTTTCTATAATGCCCCAAAATTTATCAAGGCGTATACAACCAGTATAATACTTGTATATTATACGCTCAAGCTCTCTTATATGACTTGTTTATCGTGATAATTTGCTACTCAATATTTATTTTTTGAAATTGTTTATTTGGATTTTGGAAACAATTGGATTTGTAACAGGAAAACAAATTTTACAAAATGAATCTTTCAAAGCATTTTATAATATGCTCTTATGAGTAGACAATTTTCATAAACAAAACTATATCATTAGATATCTCTTATACCTTTTTATGATAATATGATAAAACTTTAAAACTTAACACAAAAACAAATGGGCTCTTCTGGGCCCTTCAAGAAACATATAATTTCCAAAATATATATATATATATATTCAGTTCTTAAACAAAATAAAAATAAATATAAATAATCCAACAGCTCTACTCACACGAATTCTCCCAAATTTGCCTAACCTGAGTCAATCATCAACATCACCATCATCATCAACTCAATACTTGGAAAGGAAACGACAATGAGCTGAAGCCCAATACAACAAACACAGACATACACAAGATGGCACACAGGCGTAATCTAATGCAATACATCAAATAACAAGTTATTATCTTTAAACTAAAATGAAACAAACAACACTAGAGTACTCACACTTTGAATCATGCCTCTTAGAATTTTGGGATCTTGAGTAACAACAACTACTCAAGGGGTTGATATAAACAGCTCGGATACTTATATTTCTTATATCTAACCAAAAAAGAAAAAATAGCTTCATCTAAGGTTTACAGCTATTACGCATCTCTACTTATCTTAGTCCATAATATAATACAGCTTAACCGGTCCTGTAAACGTAAGCCATATTATATTACATCCTTTTGAGTCTAGGTAGATGTATGTAAGGTTCACAACCGTTACACATCTCTACTTATCTCAGTCCATAATATAATACGGCTTAACCGGTCCTATAAAGGTGAGCCATACCATATTACATCCTTTCGAGTCTAAGTAGACGTTATTCCTATACCATTTTCCCTATCATCTATCTGTTGAGCCACATATGAATTGTCATTGCATCATGGTAAGAGATGGCCTAAGTGTCTAACTATCGTGCTTGGCTCTAAGCAAGGTTGTTGCTCCCGGATAAGATTAAACAGCACAAGCATAATCAACACTCATTAATTATTAAGTTGTCTTTAAGTTTTAATTCATTTTAAATGCATATCCTAACAATCAATACGTAAGTTACTGCATACATTTTATGATGTCCACAATCCAATCAAGATTAAAGGAGAGGTCTGCCATCCAATCATCTGTTCAGAAAACTAATTCTTATAAGTATTTAGATTAATTATTAACTTACTTCAAATTCATTTTAAATATTCATTTTAAGTTTTCATTTGATTAGATACAAAAGTAGGAACCCCAACATGGTTGCGAAGATCGTCTCACTAAGATATGAATAGTTTTCCATTGTCTGTCAAACTATCTTGAATTACACATAGCTTTATTCTAACATATTTTAGAAATTACATACTCTAAATTATTTAAGGTTTAAATCAACATATTAATTTAAGTTAATTCCAATTTAAACCTATATTATCCTAATTCTTAGCCAAATTGATTAGAATTAATCAATCCACCTAGTTACTAAGTCATGATCAATTATTACGCTAATGCAAACCCATTTATGTTATAGAATCTTATTAATATAATTCATTTTAACTCATTAAGTGTAAACTCTTTAATTTTACACAAACTGACTTTGATAACTAATAGGAATATGACATAAAATCTTGTAAATCTTTTGGAAAAGTCCCAAAAATCACTTCCCATTTTTACAATTTAAGAATATTAAAATATGAATGGTTTAATTATAGTTTAAGAAATATGGATCGTCATTAACAATAATTTCCCTTAAGTTTTTGCACTCAATGAGTGATGATAAATCCAGGAAGTAATGAAGTGATTATTAAAGCTCTAGTAAAATTTAAAAGAACTATCAATTAATTTCGAAAAAAATTAGGCAAAACAATAAATATGCCTTGAAAATTCTCAAATAAGAGTGGCATAATAAATCATTAAGCAAAACCTTAACTTCAATAAATAAATATATTTATATCTCTAGATTCATCAAACACGTAGAATTACATAACGTCTAACAAGTAAATTTTCAAAATAATCATAATTAATTATTTTATAGATTTATAATTAAAGATGATTGTAATTCCTTAAAGAAGTTAAACACCACCTTTTTTAGTAAGTAAAACCCTCGGAAGTCACTGAAATCATATAAACAAGTTATTACACAAGAAAATATCCAAAATATAAAACAAGTAATTATAATAAAACAGGAAAACTATAAATATAAACTCATAAAATATTTTATATTACTAATTTAATCATGTGGTTATCTTGGGCACATGATACTAGGGGTAGGAAAAAAAACCCAACCGAACCCAACCGAACCAATCCGTAACAAAATCAATATAAACCGAAAATATGATTTTTTTTAATGGTTTGGTTTAAAAATTTTCCAATTCAAACCAATTCGTAAATTTATGATTTGGTTTGAAAGGTAAATCAAACCAATCCATAAAACCAAACCAAACCATTTTCGAAAAATATAATAATATTTTACTATATGTTCATATGATTTCATTCGATATTTATTATTTGGTGAATATTGATTAAAATCAACTTGTTCATTTTTTATTTTTTTTAGGCTCATGATATGTATTTTTTTGTTGATGATGAACTATTGTTTTTTTTAATAGCTTTTAACTTTATAAAGTATGAAATTTATTTATTTAGTTATAAAACTCTTATTATATATTAATTGTTTAATATATTTTGTCAGCGTATCATTTTATTCGTTAGTGAACTTTGTCGGTAGATGATTTTTTAATTTAGCTAAATTTATTGGTAGATAATTGACTTGATGGTTCTATTAAAAATTATAAATTATGACTTACTATGTATTGGTTGGTGAATGTATTTTATTAGTGGATAACTGATTTTATAGAGAATTATAGATTCAAAATATGATGAATTTACAAAGTATTTTATCATGGTTTATAATATAAACTTTGTAAAATGATATAAATATTTAAGTATCTACACAAATGTAAAAAAACTAGAACAAAGAAAATTTTTAGTTAGAATTTTGATTTAATTTGTAATCCAAACTAAACCAAACCATTATTTAATGGCTTAAAAAGTTTCTAATCCGAACCATAATGGTTTGGTTTGGGATGGAACAAAAACCAAACCATAAATTATGGTTTGGTTTGGTTTTAGGAAAAACTGAACCAAACCGATCCATACCCACTCCTACATGAACATAATAAGTATATGATAAACTATTATTATAATTTATATTAATGGTTTAATTTAGCCAATTTCCGATAGCTCTTGGGTTAGCCTGACCCAAGCTGTGCCAAAGAAAGGTGGCATGATTGTGGTTCGAAATGAAGGAATTGAGTTGATCCCAATGAGAACAGTATCGGGATAGCGAGTTTGTATAGACTATAGAAGATTGAATGAAGCTACTCGCAAGGACCATTTCCCGCTTCCATTCATTGATTAAATGCTGGAAAGACTTCCAAGCCATTTATTTTATTGCTATCTGGATGGCATGTCAGGTTATTTTCAGATACCGATTACTCCGGAGGATCAAGAAAAAAGCAACATTCACTTGTCCCTATGTCACCTATGCCTATAAGAGGATGCCCTTCGGGCTTTGTAATGCATCAGCCACCTTCTAATGGTGTATGTTAGCCATATTTGATGATTTAGTGGAAAATATCATGGAAGTTTTCATGGACGATTTTCTGTTTTTGGTGATTTATTTAGAGATTGCCTTGAAAATCTTGAAAAGGATTTGATTCGTTGTGTGCAAACTAATTTAGTGCTTAATTGGGAGAAATGCGACTTCATGTGTAAGGAGGGTATAGTTCTCGGACATAAAGTTTCTCATAAGGGGATAGAAGTGGATCAAGCAAAAGTTGAAATCATTGCTAACCTTCCCCCTCCATCATCAATTAAGGCAGTTCGTAGTTTCCTTGGTCATGCAGGTTTTTACAAGAGGTTTATCAAGGATTTTTCCAAGATAACCCGACATTTGACAAAGCTAGTGGGGAAAGATGTGCAGTTTGAGTTTAGCCAAGATTGTCTTGAGCTTTCAACATTCTTAAGGAGAAGCTCACCAAGGCACTCATCATGATAGCCCCTAATTGGAGTTTACCTTTCGAATCAATGTGTGACATGAGCGATTTTGCTATTCGGGTAGTTTTGGGTCAGCGAAAGGAAAAACATTTTCAACCCATCTATTACTCTAGTCGAACTCTGAATAGTGCTCAAGAGAATTACACTACCACCGAGAAGGAGTTATTGGCTATGGTGTTTGCTTTCGATAAATTCCAATCTTATCTAATTCTATCTAAGGTAATTGTTTATATTGACCACTCCACTCTTAAATTCCTTTTGACTAAAACGGATGTAAAGCCACGTCTTATCTGCTGGATCCTCCTTCTCCAAGAGTTTGGTTTGAGATCAAAGACAAAAAGGGATTAGAGAATCTCGTAGCTGACCATTTGTCTCGTTTGGAGAATCCTAACTTAGATGAATTGAAGGAAGAAGATATAAATGATGAATTTCCTGAGGAATGATTGCATAAAATAAATGAAGTACACAATTCTAGCATTCCTTGGTTTGCAAATTTTGCGAATTATCTTGCTGCTAAAGTCCTTCCCTAAGATATGACTTCCCATGAAAAGAAGATATTCTTTTCTAAGTTGAAGTATTATTTTTGGGAGGACCTGTTTCTTTTTCCTGTGTGTGCAGATCAGATGATTCGACGATGCGTGTCTCATTCCAAAGGTTGAGATATCTTTCAAGCATGTCATTTCGATCCTATAGGAGGTCATTACAATGCAAATCGGATAGCTCATAAGGTTTTAAAGGTTGGATTCTATTGGCCTACTATCTTTAAGGATGCTCATCGATTTGTTAATATGTGTGACAGATGTCAACGATTTGGGAACATTTCTCGATGTGATGAGATGTCCCAGAATTATATTCTGGAATGTAAAGTCTTTGAAGTTTGGGGCATCGACTTCATGGGACCATTCCCAACTTCTTTTGGAAACAAATATATATTGGCGGCAGTGGATTATGTTCCGAAGTGGGTAAAAGCTCAAGCGTTAACCACCAATGATGCCCGGGTAGTCACTAAGTTCCTCAAAAGGATATTCTCAAGATTAGGAATTCCAAGGGCCATTATAAGCGATAGCGGAACACATTTTAGCAACCATTAGCTGGAGAAAGTGTTGAAAAGATATGGGGTAACTCATAGGATTGAAACACCATATCACCCACAAACTAGCGGCAAGTTGAACTTTCAAATCGAGACTTGAAAATGATATTAGAGAAATCAGTAGAGCATAACAGGAAGGATTAGACACAAAAACTTGATGATGCATTATGGGCATATAGGACTGCCTATAAGACACTAGGGTGCCACACCATACCGTCTTGTTTATGGAAAAGCTCGCCACTTACTGGTGGAAATATAATACAAGGCTTATTGGGCCATAAAACAAGTCAATTTTGACATAGAATCCTCTAGTTTGAGAAAGAAGCTTCAAATTAATGAAGTTGATGAGTGGAGACAGATTGCTTATGAAAACATGCAAATTTACAAGGAGAGAACATAGCTATACCATGAAAAGCAAATCCATCATCCAAAACAGTTTAAGGAAGGTAACCAAGTGCTTTTGTTTAATTCCCAATTAAGGCTTTTTCTGAGAAAATTGAAATCATGATGGTCCGAACCTTTCCTAGTAAAACAAGTTTCTCCACATGGGGCTGTTGAACTGGAGCACCCTGAGAAAGGAATTTTTAAAGTAAATGGTTAGCGCTTAAAGCTTTACTTAGGAACTAAATCTGAACAGGAAGGCCATGAGGAGTTTCGTTTCTAATCACTAAAGTTTTGATCAAGTAATGAGAAGTTTGTTGAGTTAACGACATTAAACAAAAGCACGTCTTGGGAGGCAACCCAAGCTTAACCTCCAACATCTCTTTTGTTCTTTTGTTTTATTGCAGGAAGAATGAAGTAGAAAGCTTGGATATGTCAAAAAGTAGAAACTTAGTATTTTGTTTGGAAACAGCCGCAATACAAGGCCATTTGAACCCCTGTTATACGTTCTAGATACATGCAGCTCCTAAAAAAAAAAAAAATACTCAAACGCTGATCTCCATGGGGCCATTGGAAGGGCTATTGCACTCTTGAATTTGAACATTCGAGCACGCAATAGCCACAATAGCCTCCCCTACAAGGCTGTTGCCATGATATTTCCAATTCCTTCTTTCCCAGTAGCAGTAACGGACCTATCAACATGGGCGTTCTTAGGTCCATTTACTTCTAGGAACAAGGGTTTTAAAAGAACAGTAGCTGCAACGACCAAGGAAACAGGGTCGTTACCATGATGCTCCTCTTATATTCTTGGTTAGTATCCATAACCACCTTCACAACGGGGGCATTTTGCAATCATCTTATGACAATTCTTCTCAGTAGTTACAACTGCCAAAGAAACGGGGCCGTCATTCAGGGCATTTCCTCAAGGGTGTATATATATATCATTCAATTTTTTTTCCCTATTCGCTTTTCATTTCTGTTCTTATAATGTGTCTATGTTCTCTGCTCACCAAATCAACTCATTTTATACACAAATCACACCGCGATAGACACATTTTCAGATTTTTCTTTTCTCATCCATAGATCTCTTCCCAAGTTTGTCTCTAATCTTTCTATGTATTGTTTTCACTTCATGAATTTCTTTTAGATGGTTTCAAATTTAGGGTTTGCTCATCTTTCGTTCCATTCGTGCTCTTTGATTAATCTAGCTGAAATTCTTGCTTTTCGCTCTCGAATTTGTTCCTTATTCATTAGATTTTACTATGTTGCTACTCATTCATGTTTAGACAAAGTTGGGCATGTTGCATTCGTGTATACTTACACTAAGTACTTCTGAATTTCTAGTTGTTTACTTTTCGAATTGCGAATTTGATTTTCAATTTGAAACATTGGTTGGTGAATTCATGATTTACTCCTGAGCTATGATTATTCAAGCATTTGTTGATGTGTACGGCTTTTTGTAGTACGAAACTGTTGCTATAAAGACCAAGTGACAAATGTTACTGTCATGTTCTATGTGCTGCTAAGTTTAGCTTGTTTTGTTCTCATTACTATGAGCTTACACATCCTAGATCGTATTGAATTGATGAGCTTTTTTTATTCCTTTACTAGAGACACGGTTCTCCCATTTTAGGTGCTGAATATCCACTTTGACTTGATAAATCCATTTCAGCTACTATCTTTATGCGATGATAGAACTTTTTTCTCATGCCTAAGACATTACATACAATTTGTTGAATCTACATATTTTGAGCTCTACAACACATGATCCTTTGAATTTAGATTGCTTGCTTTTTCCTTGGATATCTGTTCTGATCCATTTGCTAGCATCTAAACATCCTGGATTGACAATGCATCATTCATCTTTTCATGATCAAATACATTATGGCTTTGCTCTACACTATTTGTCCTCTCACTCATTCCATTTCCCTTTGATCTCATTTTTTTTCCAGATGGGCAAAAGGATGGTTTCCAATAAAAGCGTCCTAGATCCTCTTCTGTTAGATCTAGTAGTACTCTTAGGCCACCACCAACATTAACTGAGGAACATAGGCACTGATTCAGAGAGATGGTGAACACCGAGATATTCAAATCGAACGCTTACTTCAATTGGTCTCTCATCCGATCATATGGAATGACTTCACATTTTCAACACTATTTTTTCATCCAGCATGGGAGCAGCTGTTTAGTGTCAATTATAAAACTTACAAAGGGGTTACTTTGGAAGTATTGTCCTCATTCCACATTACTTTTCCAATTCTGATTAATGGACTCAATATTGAGGTCTCCTTCTCAGCTTTTGGCATTATTATCACATTCCTATGTTGCAGTTCTGTGCCTATACGGGTCTGTACATTGATTCTCAATGACAAGAAGAGGCGTTTCAACATCCTTCAAATTCATGGCATGACGAATTCAAATCTATGAATGATTTCTGGAAGTCTATCTCAACAATAGGTCCTTATAACTCATCCGCATCTAGAGGCACCCACTAGAAGCAATTTAGTGCAAGAGTATTCCATTGGCTACTTGTTCATTCTCTGAATGGTTGGATCCATAGTACTAGTGTTGTGAGTCAACCTGATCTGTATGCTATGTATAGCATGATCACTGGTACTCGAACCAATGTAGCTATCCAAGTTGCATTTGCTGTTCGCTACTAAACTAGAATAACCAACCATGGCGTGTACTATGGAGCTTATATCACTAGGATTTTAAAAAATATGGGCATTTTCCTTGACGAAGCACCTAGTGATGTTGCTTTCGTTTCTTTTTGCATGAAACAAAGTGCCTTCATCCAATGGAGCATACCAAAGGCTCCCAATCATGAAGATGAACCAGGTCCATCAAGTGCTTTTGAAGGCAATCCTCCTATTTTATCCACCACACAATTAACTAAAGAGATATGCACATTAAAGAAACAACGGGACAAAATTTTAAGGAGACAGTTAAGACTCAAACATTTCATGGTTTCATATTTCAAAGCGATAGTTGAAAAGCTAAAGGCAACAATACCCGATTGTGTAAACTCCTCCAGCAGTGATGAAAATGATGATAGGGAGACACAAATACACACACATGACCTTAGCACGTCTAGACTAGCAGCTGGTGATGATTTGGATTATATCGATTGACAGATTGATAATTACGGAGCAAAAGAAGGGGGAACAGAGATTGTGGAACATGGATCTGAATCTGATGATGCAAGCACAAGCACTCCTAGGGTACACATGGATACAACATTTGGATCAGGAAGTGGAGGAAACGATGATTGATTTTGTTTTGTTTGTCTATTTTTCTATTTTGATATCTTTTTACAAGAGCGAGAAAACTAAACTTCAGTTTGTACTTAATTAATTTCTCTTACTCTGCTTCTAACTTTTCTTTCTAACCATCATTGTCTCTATTTTTTTTTCTTTATCTTTTGTCTTTGTACGAATCATGATACAAGTTTGCCCTTAACTAGATCCTTGTCTTGTTCGTGTTGCCATCCTAACCTTTAGGGCAGTACCAGTTCTCTTCCTTCCTAAATGAACTTAAATTCAATAATTCTTCACTTTTCTTTGAACTTTAATTTGGCCATTGAGGACAATGCCTCACTTAGGTGTCGGGGAGGAGAAAGTAATTCATATGAACTTTGAAAAAAAGAAAGAGAACTGAGGGTGTTATGATTTTTCTTTTCATAAATGACTAAAATTTTTAGATTCAGACTTTGAGATCATGACCCAATTTGCATAGAACTTCAATTACAAGAATTGAATGACTTGCCTTCAAGAAGTTATATTGAGCTCTCACTTCACCTACATTAAATCCTTAATACTTAGTTAGATTTATAAAGTGGAAACTAAGTAAAAAAAAACTTACTTACCTTTTAATGATGGAATTTAGAGTTGGATTTAGATTTGGGGTTCTTGGTAAAATGTTAAGTGGTTTAATTCTAAGATCATTAGGATTATATTCTTTCATTAAGAATCTTGAAAGCACCTTAATCTCTAATAAAAGGGCAATTGAGATGTTTCTCTTGGAATTTTCTCGTAAGTATCTATTGGAATATATATTATATTATAAATATAAATAATTGATATATAGCCTTTACTCTACTGACTCAGGTAAGTGTTAAGAGTATCAAATTCTGAATGTTAGAGTGAATGAGAGTCCATTGGGGTCTTTTTAAAACCTAGTCACTTGGACGATGACCCCGGATGTGTTGACTCAATGATCTCACTATAACAAGAAAGATAAAAAGGAAAATAAGGCTGAAAGAAGCAGGCAAAACTGTCCAGAGGAGAAAAAATATATATATATATATATATATATAACTCTTCCTTTGAAAGCCAATTTATTCAATAATGCTTAAATGTAAAAAAAAAATTCAGTTAAGTATAATTTCCCTAAAGATTACAAAAAAAGGAGAAGTCTAGGGAAAATTTTGATGCGATATACTTTCATTCTATATTTTTGTGCTTAAAGAGATGGTTGATGAGATTGTATACTCTAAAGTGAATAGGTGAAGTAAACCAAGGGTTTCTTTTTTTTTTTTTTTTTTTTTTGTTTTTATTTTCGTTGTTTGACCCTGGATTTACTTTTAACTTTCGAAGCTATTTTTAAATGGCAAGGGTAAAGCTTGGTTTGCTCTGATTAATTTTAGAAGATTGGCTAAAGTATTTTGTTGATACAATTATCCATGGTAGAGTGAGGGTCTTTTTTTATTTTGAAAAAAAAAAAAGAAGATAGAGGAATTTATAATGAGTTTGAAGGACTTAATTGAGCAATACTAATGTTCTAGCTAATCACATCTTGTAACATGAGTCATGATTGATGATTAGTCAATTTTTAATTAATTTCCTCAGTGTTTAATGATTTGAATTATTTTGCTTGAGGGCAAGCAAAGAGTTAAGTATGGGGGAAATTTGATAAGTGCTATAACATCATTATTTATAAGATGGTTTTGGACTCATTTAGTTGTTATTCTAAGTAGAAATCATCTAGAAATACCTCTCAGTTGCTTAATTTGTCAATTTCAGGCTCTCCACAAAGAAACAGATCAAATGCAACAAAAATGGAGCTAAATAGCTTTGTTTGGAAGGATTTAAAACACCAAACAGCCCTCCCAACAGCCCGTTTTAGAGATCATTTGATATAGGAAGCAATCAGAATATACAATAGGCATCCATATAGGGTTGTATGCAAAGATGTATGTTGAAATTTCAATTCCACCAGGCGCAATAGCCCAGCCCCCCCAGGGCCGTTTGGAGGGGTGTTTACGTCCATTTTTCAATTCTAGCAAGCGCAATAGCCTCTTCCATACCGCATTTGGACCCCCGTTTCAGATAGAGCATCTTCTCTCTGCTATTTTTTTTTCTTGAAATCTTGGTGGCCCATATAAATACCCCTTGGAGAGAGAAAAAGGGGGAATTAGTTGCATATTCCTTTAGATATACTTCATTTTATACATATTTTATTTGGATTTTTGAGAGATTTTGGCTCAAGACAAGTCACAAAGAATACAAGTGAAGATCAAATCTAGATTGTAGATCCATTTTCATCATAATTGAGCTTCATTTTTTAGGGTTATACTCATGAATTCAACTTTTTCTTTTGAATTTCATTTGTTCCTTGTTACTTCTATGGAAGAGCAGATCCTAAATCTATATCTTGTTCAGATTTTAATTTTCATCATGTGTTGAGGATCTGATTTAATATAATCCGATTGATGTTCTTATATTCAAATTGCATGTTCTTAATTGGTTTCTTAGATTTGTATTTCCAGAATGCGAATTTATGTTTAATTTTCATTTAAGTCAATTGAGAAATTGCTTTTATGTACAGATGTATGCAAGTTAATAAGATTCAATTGTAAATCTAGAGATAGGTTACAAGGATCTTCCATATTCCTCTGTTTTCTTTGAGTTCAAGTGCTTTTTGCAATTTTAGGTTGTTATTGATTAAGGAGAGATCTTAATTAATCAATCTAAGATTAGATAAATTGATCGATTTGAGAGGATTGTCAATTTTTTTGAGGAACTCAACGGTGTAAGAACTCAATTCGGATAATCTTTGGTGTTCTATGATTCACATTATGAAACTAGATGAAGAACAAGATCTAGATCGTTTTAGTCATTGATTTTCTAAATTTTGCTTGTTGTATGGAGTGATCTTGTTATTAGTTCATTAGATTAGTAAGTTCCTTAGTTGATAGTAACAATGAATCAATCTTTCTCTTGATTGCTAAATAGTGAAATTTAGAGTGATTTCTAGTACCTATTCCTTTCTCGTAGACAATCCCGATATAAACACTATATTATGATTCGATAGGTTCACTGCCTATTTCGCTTTGTAGTAGATTTAATAAAGGGCTTTTATAAATTTAAACTACGATTTTCAAGGAGAATATCCATAAAGTATAATGGCATTAGACTAAGAAAAGATAAAAATATGGAAAATGCATATGCCGTATAATGTTGGTTGAAATTATTCTAAGTATATCGAGGCTTGAATTGTCTATAATCAAATTATTGTTTCTAGTGCCATATTGAAGTATTGTACGCCTTTAACATTTAATGTCATGCTAAAAGAATCCAATTAAATGAATTCATGCATATCATGAGTTGGTCGCATTGCATTCATTACTATACCATTGTTGGGACAAGAGCATAGTAGTGGTGGTACGTAGAGGCTTGTAAATCTGTGACTGGTGTAAACCCCCAAATTTTTGGGATCGGTTTAGCTTAAAACCCTAATCTGGAAGTCAACCGAAACCCTAAAGTCAACAAAACCCTAATTAGACGTAATAACCTAAGTTCGACAATCCCAAATAAGTAACTCGGAGAAAGTAAGTAAGAGTTTAGTATATAGAATAGTGCATAATTACCTAAGGAAGCTTAAAAAGATCAGATTAGTAAAACCGCAAATCGTCTTGAACTCGATCGGACACATTCTTGAAAAACATGTCCCGGGGCTCGGAATAGTAAAAATATTCCAAATATACCGTTAAACTCTTAAAAGTATAAGGATTTCAAAAATATCAGTTTTATAATTTTTCGGTAAGTAAAAATAACAGATATCATAATTATACGCGTATTTTCTTACTATCGGTACTTAAATTGTCATGTCTACTTTACATTATATTATTCATTACTATTTTACACTATTCTTTTCTCTCTACTTTTTCTTACACCTACTCTTACAAACACAATAACCAATAACTTTTAATTTTTATCTTTCCCATAACTTTATTTCACATCTATCTTACTTATTTCTTCATTTAATCAACAAAAATCCAAAATAAAAACTCGCTCTCCCCTCACAACACTCATGGCCAGCGCCCCGCGCCCCCACCTCCCCTCTCCCTTCCTCTCTCCCTCAATTTGTTTCAATTTTCTTTTTAATTAAATCACACAAAAATTTACTCCTCATTTCCTATAAATACCCCCCTCCTCTTTCACTTCTTTCACACAATTACTACTCACACATTCTCTACAAAAACTCTCTCAAATTCTCCTTTCAAAACTCTCTCCAAATATCCTCCCAAAACTCTCTCAAAATAATTTCAAAACTACTTCCTACCTACACAAAACTCATAACCACATAACACTCCAAAAACCTTCTTTAGGTAAACTTCTCTTATTATTTTCTTCTCTTCATGTCATGTAACTTTACATAACCATGGTGTGAGTTTCCAAAAACTAAATGTTATGAAAGCTACACTATGTTCATGCATTGTTCTTGTTCATGAAAATCCATTTATGTATATATTGCTTTATTTTGTCCATATTATTATTATTATACCTAAGTATTACTATGTATCTATATATATATATATATATATTCTTTAGATATATAAGCTCATTTGCAATTTATTTATTTCCATGCAAAGCAATTTATTTATTTCTTTCATTTCAATTTATTTAATTCTTGCTATTTTAAGACTAGTCTCTAATCTTAGACTTGTCCTCATCAAGTCAAAACAAATATTTCTTTATTTTATTTTATTTTATTTTTCTTTTGGGACTAGTCTACTTCTTAGTCTCGAGAGCCTTGAAGAAGCTAAGACTCCCAATAATTGACTTTATTTATTTATGTTACCTTTGCTTGATATTATTTCTCATAAATCATGTTCATTAAGATTGTTGTCCAAATTTTTCTAAGCTCTAAAAATATTTGATAAAAAGATTTTATCACTTTGAAATGAGTTTATATGAAATATAAAATCTATGGCTTAAATAAAAATAAATTTATATCTTTTCAAGTTATTAAAAGAACTCACTATAATTTTAGAAGTTACTTTTTTTTTTTTTTGAAAAGCTCTTTAAAATCATTTCTATACCACTTGTTTTTCAAAAAGAAAATGATTTTTGATGCAAAAATGATTTCTATGAAAACATAATATAAAGAAAACCTTATGAGAAAGGAATGAGAATTTTCAAATCAAGATCTTTTCAAACAAATGGTCAAAGAAAAATTTTATAGAAAAATAAATAGGAAAAATAGCACTAATATAGAGAACTTATAAAGAAGAAAATTTATTTTCAAAAAGTTATCTAGGAAAAATAATAAGTCAAACATAAAGTATCCTTTGAAAACAAAAGAAATAAAATATTCATTTCAAAAGATTTACAAAATGAATTTCTTGTAAACAATAGATTTCTATAATCTCAAATTGATATTATTTTACTCAAGAAACATGATTGGACAATAAACACTTGAGCATGAATAAATATGAGCTAAGTAACTATAAAAAGAAAAAATTTCAACTATATAGATAACTAAGTATTTATCAAACAAATTTTGAATCATTTAAAGTTTGAAACAAAATTGTTTTTGAGTTGGAAAATTCGTAGTGAATCTGATCACCATTGTTTTGGGGCCTAAATAGTTTATTTTGATAAAAATAGTTTTAGAAATGGATAGATCTTTTCGAGTAGGTAGAAATCGGTATATTATATGTGCAATTCCGAGTTAAAATGATTAAGTTATGGCCATTTTAAATTAGAATTCACCTTTATACGAATTTTGACGTTCTCATAACATTGTTTTGTCAAATTTCACGAATATCATCAAAAAATACTCATTTTGGGTATTTTCTTTGGTTAGGTGGTTTCGAGGAAGAATACCTATACCCTGAGGACTATTTCGATTAAGAGGATTGTGTGAGCGACTCATCCGTGTAGAAGAATAGTCAACATGGCATCGTGAGTTTATTTCCTTAAAATGATTTACTTGTTTGTGCTTGTAATTTAGTTGCATTAAATTTAGGAAAAGACAATTGGATATGTATGTAAAATAATTCTTTGAAAGAATTCTAAGAATATCGAGACCGAAATTGATTTAATGTTTGTTTTAGTATAATACTTGATTTGTATGAGATTCTTTGATCACATTAAATTTGATAATAATAATGTTATGATATCATAAATAAATGGATTCATGCATACCATGAAGGGAGTCACGTTGCATTGGGTTATTATTCTTGGGTGAGAAGGATTGTAGCTCAGGTCGAAAGCAACACTTGGCGGAGTGACCGAAAGCGATTGCTTGGTGACATGAAAGAAATGCTTGGCGGAAGATCCGAAAGCAAGGCTCAATTCAAGTAGACTTCATATGCTTGGCAATATTGATAGAAAGCATAAATCTTTTTAACTAAAACTACTTGTTTTGAGGTTACGTATCCCCAAACCCCGAATGGAGGGAGTAAATCCATTCAACATATAGTTCCCGGAAAACTATATGCCTTGTTTGCTCACATGTATGTTGCATTTCATTTGATTGCTTAGACAACTTGTTTGAATTTTTGTTACAAGAAGTTATTTATGGAAATAGTTCTCACTAAGCCTATTAGCTTATATCCCTATAGATATCTTTTGCAGTTCACATATTTGTGGTTGAGGACACGTGGACCCTGCAGCCAGGTATTTCCCTTTTAGTTAAGGAATTTCAAGATAAAGCTAGCATTGGATAAGCTGTAGAAATACTCTTGTAATAGATTTGTGAATAAGGGAAATGTCCCTAAGCTTTGTAAGATCATTGCTATGAATCAATGAGTATTATGAATCCTCTTTTCTTAATATGTTATTATTTCATCTTAAGCTTTATAATTCCATGTATGGTCCTCTAAATTTGTGAGAGCACGCCTTACACTTAATATCAAACTTTTGAGAATGGCTAAGGTTGTCATACTAAGCTTTAATATTGAGTGTGATGGACTATTACGTTTAGGGTACCCCTTGGGGCATGACAACTGGTGCTTAGGAGCCCATAAGAACTACAATTTAAAGGAGAGTAGTAGCCCGAAAGAACTACAAAAACCTATTTGCGAACCATGGTCATATGGCCTTGGAACACCTAACCCTGAATGGAGGTCATAAATCCATTCAAATATATGATTTCCGAGTAATCATATGCATTGCTTGCTCACATGTTTAATGCATCTCATATGCTCGTCTAATAACTTGATTGATTTACTTGTATGGGTGTGTAAACATATGAATATTCTCACTAAGCTAGTTATGCTTGCCCTCCAATGATTTTTTTTTATAGAAAATCATAACGCTGGGATTAGGATAGGAACCGAGTGCAGAACATGTCAAAGATCAGGTCATGATAATTAGAACATTAAAATGTCTATAGACTAAACTTAGTTGAGAGAAAAAACTTAAAACTTGATTTATTTATTTGTAATCTCCTTTGATAGTGGTGATAGATAACCTAAGTTGCTTTACCTTGTTTTACCTTTGGTGGGGTATCCGATTAGCTGTAGTCCTTGTGATTTGTGGAAATATTGGTATCCAAAAATATTTTTCTAAATATATATACATATAACCTATTGAGAGAATAAGTAATTAGAGTCTTGCAATCTCTGACTTGCAAGGAGGTTTTCATGTTATGGGTGCACACGTGATATAACGACTTTAGAATAAACCTATTAGGCCCCTATTTAGGTTCATGACATTAAGAGTTATTAAATCAGGTTGAACTTAGGCTTACTAAATAAGTTCATTTTATACTTAAAATTTATGTTAAGTCTAATTAGTTATTAAATCTATTAATTTACTCAACTCATTTCTATTATCATATCATATTATCTATCATCTATCTATTTCATTTTATTGTTCTTTCTTTGTTTCTTTTTTTATTTTTTATTTTTTTAAATAGGGTGAAACAAGGGATAACCATGAATCACGCACGTGATTCCAAATTGCACCCTTGATCACGCTCATGATCATGGAAGGGAAGGCAAACATAGGCAATTATGGGTTTAATGACGCCCATGATTTTCAAAAATTTGAGCATTTGAGGCTACCGAGGGATCAATTATGCTGTAATTTAACTAAAATTTCGAAAAAAATTTATCACAGATTGGATCACATTCGTGATTTTGAGTTCTCGAAATTTTAAAACAACCTAAGGCTAGCAAAGGTAACATCATGCCCATGATCTTTGAAAAAGAAACAGAGCTTACCACAGTTTGTATCACGCCTATGATTGCTCAAAATTGCTCAACCTAAGCCTACCAAAGTATTTATCATGGCCGTGATTTTCATATAACGCCAATTGTTCACATTTTTCCTTCGTTTTTTCTTCAAATTTTCACTTATTTAACTACTTATTTTACACTATAAGCTCAATATACAACATCTTAACAACAACATATAACTTATATTCATTTTTCTACTTCATTTGTCATCAAATCATATCATTTATCATCTATCCTATACATGTATAAACAAAATTTAAGCTTTAGTTATAAACTCATAATTACAAGTTTTATCTTAAATCCTACATACGTCTATTTTTTAAGGCATCATATACTCACATATATAACAATCAAATAAAGAAAAACAATTAACTTACATGTTTAGTAAATCTAAGCCATTTCATCTTCTTTTCTTATTGTTGAAGCTATCCCAAGCTTAATCCTCAATTTATATTTTGTTTTCTAACTTTAATCTCTTGAAATTGAGATTTTGATTTTTAGAAGGAGAGAGAAAGAAAAGAAAGAATCGTAGGAAGAAGAAGAAAAAAAAGAAAAGAAAGGAAGAGTGGCAAGTGAGAACATGGAAAGAAAAAGAGAAAAAGATAAGATTTAAAAGAAAATTCAAAAGATATTTATAAGTAAGGATATTAGGTTTAAAATTTTCTACTAATAAATTAAGTATAAAAAATAATTAGAACATAATTTGAGAATTTATATAATAAAAATTAATATTTTGAATCTCAAATCTAGTTCAAAATTGAGTTTGTGAAAATTCAATACTTAGTTTGAGTTTGATTCTATAAACCGATATTTTTAACAAGTAGATGCATTCAAAATTTATAGGAATTTTAGAAAATGAAAGTTAACTAAAGTTCAAAAGTTTAGGAGTTTATTAAACATTTAAATTTCATATCTAAGTGTTTAGGGGATTGAAATTAAAGAAAAGGAGCTCTAAAAAGATTTTGGAAGAAATTATGAAATTTTATTTTATTTTTTTGTTGAAATAAATTGATGAAACAAATAGACAATTTTGAAAGGAATATAAAATCTTAAATTTCAACTTAACCTATTCACTAATTTAATTATATCAAATTGTCTAATCATTTTCTATTATTTATTTCTTTTATTCATTTAAATTATCTAGACTATGTTCGAAATTATCTCTCTATTATACTATTCAATTGAACTATTTCTAACTTAATTAGGTAAAGGTTTGGGTTATTTCATTCTTTCCCCCTTAAAAGAATGTCGTCCTCAAAATTCACTTCGCTATTTGTTGGTATAAGACATTTCATATTAATTTTAACTTCATTACTCAATAGCTTTTAATCATTTTAAGAATTTTGTTATCTCATTATACTTCCGCTGAGCACTTTAATTATTTTTAAATCAAATTTTGTTATTACTTTTCGTTTCTAAAGAAATTTTAAATTACTTATAACATATTTATATTATCAAATTTATTTCTTATTATCTGTGATTTCATTATTATATTTCTTTTATTATACATGTTTGGTATATTTAATCCTTTTTGTTTTCATATACTGTCGTGCCCTAAAGAGTACCGTAGACATGGCAATCCATCACATACGATATTAAAACTTAAGAACGACTTCCCGAAGTCATACGAAAGCTTCAACACATATGTAAGGAGTCTATCACAACAATAAGAGAGTCCGATGGGTCTTGTAGTTCGAGATAGTAAATATACCATACAAGAAATCTAGATAACTATCTAACTTCAACATTATAGAAATATGATTCTTACATTATCTTAAGGGCATTCCCCTTATAAATCTCCAAAGAACATAATATCACTTAGTCTTTCACATAAAGGAACAATATTAGAACTAAAGATTTTAAAGGAAATCTATCCTAAGATCTTCAAAAAGATTCTCAAGCTTCCCAAAACATAATTCCACTTAGGTTCATGAAGTCCTCAAGCAAAAGAGATATTGATCCTGTGTTAACAAAAAGTCTATGGGAGTGTAAACTTAACTAGCTTAGTGAGAATATTCTAGGATTAACTTAGTCGTATCAATAAATTCAAATAAGTTATTAAACAAGCATATGAATACATCAAGTAAGTGAGCAAGTAATACATATGATCTACCGGAAATCATGTGTTTTGAATAGATTTACCCCTCCATTCGGTGGTTAGGTGTTTCTAGCTCTTTAAATTCCATCTTTGAAATCCAACTTATGTAGTTTATTTTTGGCTCCTTCTTGCCCATCCTGAAATAGTTTTTTTAGGCTCCTGTTCGCCCATCCATAGATAGTTCTTTCTGGCTCCTATTCGTCTATCTTGCAGACTTACGGATTCACACAATCCCCACTGCTATACTCTTGTCCCATTGAGTATAGTAGCTAATAAAATAAGACTAACTACGTGGTATGCATGAATCAATTAATATATAACTCGAAATATGTAATTAAGGTAATTTAAGGCGATCACAGAATTGTAGGTTGTAAACCCCCAAAAATTTTCATAATTCATAAAAAATAATTCTAAAAGTTTAGAATTTAAATCCCAAAAATCTACTCAAGTTAAAACCAAATTCTAAATCAAGACAAGCGCCAGAAACGAAACCCCAAAAAAATCGAACCAAGTTAAAACTTAATTCCAAATAAAGATCAAAAACGAGTTTTCTCAATCTTGAGAAAACGAGAACCCTTGAAACAAAATAGAAAGTCCAACTACCGATTTAATCAACGTTCGTACATCAATTAAATCATCTAACCGTTTCCTAACACGCAAATCAAGACAATATATCCAAATAATGATCAACAGCAAAATCTTAAAACCTTCGATAAAATTTAGAAATTACAAATTTCAAATTCTCACCAAAAGTCAAACTGAGTCAACTCATAACCCTAGACTCGGTTAAACGATTCTGAGAAATAAAAACTATTAAATAATCACAAATAAAATAAAATATAAATTTCGAGCTAAAATTCTAAAACGATCAAGACTCGAAAATTATACGATATCACGAATATCTCGACGAAAACGAAAATCAAAATGGAACCTTAAAAGTCAACAAGCCTATAACGAACCCTAGTGTTTAAGATCCGGCAATCCCGCATTTTCAAACCCCAGAAAACGAAATTAAGTTAACGACCTAGAATAGTTCGTAATAACATAGGATAACATAAAAATATCATATTCGCGAATTTCGAGTGACCTTTGGACCCAAACGGGATCGGTTCTAGAAAAGCGTGTCCCGGAGCTCGAAATATTAAAAATATTCCGTTTATACCAATAGACTCGTAAAAATACAAGGAATCCAAAAATATCAGTTTTAGAATTTTTCGGTAGCTAAAAATTACAGATATCGTATTATTACGCATATTTTTATTACTACCGGTACTTTAATTGTCTAGTCTACTATTCAAAGTACTTTTCTACTATTCATTACTATTCACCTATTTCTACTTTTTCTTACACCTATTTCTTACACCTACATACCTATTTTCTTACTTTTTTCATTTCCAATACAACTTTAATCACATCAAACTTTACACATTACTTCTTTATTACACAAAATTAATCAAAATTGTACAATTTGATCTTCCCCATGCTTGTACCGGTGCACACTCTCTCTCTTCCATATCTATTTTATTTTATTTTTCTTTTATTTAATTACCTCTTAATTCCTCCACAAAATTCTATAAATACCACCTCTCCCCTTCTCATTTCTTCACACACACCATTCCAAAGCAAAGAAATTATGCCAAAATCCTCTCCAAAAACTCCTCTCTACAATCTTACAAGAACTCTCTTCTTGTAAAGAGAAAACACTCTTCTTGTAAAGAGAAAACACTCTTCTTTCACTACTAAAGAAAGTTTCTTTCCAAAGCATCACTACTTACCACTACCAAAAGCCTTCAAGCAATCCTTCTTTTCTTCTAACCCATTTAGGTAATGAAGAACTCATATTCTATTCTTTTTATGTCAAGTAACCTTATATGGTTTTAATGTTGTTTCTTAGTTGAAAAACTAAAGAAAACCACATTAAGATCATGTTCGGTTCTTGTTCATGGAACTACTTTCATATATATATATATATATATATACTTTGTCATTTATTACTTGTTATATTTTGATCTTGCTTATATATAAATATACATATGTATATTAATTTATTTAGAGCATATAAGCTCATTTGTTATTTATTATTTCAAGTTATGCAATTTATTTACTTTATGTTGATATTAAGATTAGTCTTTTTAGTCTTAGACTTGTCCATATCAAGTCAAAACAATCTTGTATCTATTTTCTTTAAATCTTTCGGACTAGTCCATTCTTAGTCCCGGATGCCTTGATGAAGCTAAGGCTCTAATACTTGATCGGATTCCTTGATGAAGCTAAGGTTCCCAATGCTTGATATTTTATTTTCTTGCTCATTATTTATTTTCTTATGTTCCTATTATTTTATATGCTCATAATACTTGCATTTGCATAATGTTAATGTCTCAACTAGTCTAAAAATAGAATCTTGTTTTACTAAATGAACCCAAAGCTAAGTTTCCAATTATATGATTTACCACAAAAACATGAAGTTATTATCAACAACCTAGAAATAGAATAATACAAGTTTTCTCAAGTTTTCTTAAATAACAAAGATAGTTTTACCAAAGAAAACATAGATAAATATTTTCCTTGTATTTTATGGTAATCTAAGTTTCTAGAAAAGTAAATCGTTCATATTGAAAGTTTAAGACTTAAATTCTTTTCTAAACTAAGGAACAAACTAGTTTTCAAAGTTAATATAAAAATCAACTCATAAAGAACCCACTTAGGAAAAGTAATGATTTTTTTTAATTCTAAAAGAAAGAACTTGTTTTCAAAAGAATATAAATAAAGTAAGGTTAGCAATAATGGATTTTATCAATAAAGATGATTCTTTTCAAAGAAATGAAAGAATAAGTTTTAGAAAGAAAAAGCTTATATTCATTTTCTAAAAACCATCCTAAATACAAAAATTATAAAAAGGTTTTCATCAACTTAATATACTTTTGATGAATTTGAACTTTAATCACTAGAAGGAAAATTTAATACAAGACTAAAGGATTAAGGAAAAATTCAACTTGCTTTGGAAGAAGAAATGAAGAAAATAAAATAAGAATATACTCATTTATAACAACCTAGGAAAAATATAAAGTTTCTTTAAATACTTGAAAGGAAATTTTCAAAACTAAGGTTTAAATGAATTGTTTTATGAAATAAACTGTTGAGACACTACCATTAGGATTTTTGCATATAAAGTGAGCTTACCTATATATTCAAAGTGTTTATCAACTATATATTTATACATATATATTGTTACAAAAAGGATTTTCTTTAAAATGAAGTTGAGTTAGAAAATGGATTTTTGCAAAAGTTTAGGAAATTCGTTTTAAATCTGTACCTGACGTTTTCGGAACCCAAATGACCTTTTATGACCAAGATAAGTTTAGAAATGGATAGAACTTTTCGAATAGGTAGAAATCGGTATATTATATGCGCGATTCCGAGTTAAAATGACCAAGTTATGGCCATTTTAAGTTGGAACATTCTTCTATACGAACTTTAACGTTCTTTGACATTGTTTTGTCAAAATTCAAGAAAATCTTCAAGAAAAACTCATTATGGGTATTTTCTTTGGTTAGGTAATCCCGAGGAAGGATTCCTTTACCACGAGAACAATTACGATTAAGTGGAGTGTGTGAACGACTCATCCGCTTAGAGGAATAGACGACAATGGCATTGTGAGTTATTCCCCGTTATTTTTCATACTCTTGATTGTGCTTGTAAAATTAGTTGCACTAGAATAAGAAAAATCAAAAGGAAGTGTATGATAATATGTTGAAAGAATACTAAGTATATCGAAACTCGATTTGTTTAATAAAGTTGTATGTGAATTAATATCTTGAAATGTTTGAAATTGATTGATCACTTGAAAGAATTTAAACGTAACTACTAGACTTTAATTAAAGAAATTATTCATGCACTTCATATGTTGAGTCACATTGCATTCACTACTATACAATTGGTGGGACAAGTGTATAATAGTGGTGGTAGACATAACCGGTATATCATGTAAGTGGCGAGTAGGAGCCGGTAAGAACTACTTAAATTGATGGCTAGTAGGAGCCTGTAATAACTACAAGTTTTTGATGGCTAGTAGGAGCCTGTAATAACTACAAGTTTTTGATGGCGTATAGGAGCCGGTAAGATCTATAAAAGTGATTTTAAAAGTTGTGGCTGTAATTGGCCTGAATACCCAACCCCGAATGAAGGGCGTAAATTCATTCAACATATGATTCCCGGAAAGTCATATGTCTTGTATGCTCACGTGGTTGTTGCATTTCATATGTTTGAATAATAAACTTGATTGATAATTTTCCTCGAGTATGAATTTTGGGATTTACTCACTAAGCTAGTTGTAGCTTATACCCCTATAGATTTTGTTGAAACAGGTATATTCGTGGATTAAATTTGAGGATCATGACATTAAGGAAGTCATGGACGGATGATTAAGGATATGGAATCATACGATGAAGAAATTTTGTAAGGTTCTTTATATGTGCTAACCTATATGATTAGGGACGTATATTTATTTGAAGATAATAGAAGAACATGACCTTAAGAATTGAAATGTGATATGCTTATGTTTATATTAAGTATTCTCTTTGCCTTGTTACTTATTTATATCAATGTGAATTGCGCTACTCCGATGCGTCCCCTTGGTTGTGATGTACGCCTTGTACATAATATGAAGCCTTTGCATGACTAAGGTAGTCATTCCTAGGCTTTAGTATTGTGTACGGCGGACTGCCACGTTTAGGGTACCCCTCGGGGCGTGACATAGACACTCCAACATGATAATAATAAACACATAATTTGATTAACAATAATTCATGTCCCGATATGCTTAGTATTCTTTTAACCTGTTATCATACATAATTCATTTCATCTTTTCCTACTTCTAGTGCTTTTAGCTACTAGCACAAACAAGTACATATCATCTTTTCCTACTTCTAGTGCTTTTAGCTACAAGCACAAACAAGTACATAAAGGGAGGAGATAAACTCACTCGGCCATCCTTACTACACTTCTTTACTCGCAATGGTCCTTTGAATATAGATCCTCCCAAACTTCGTTACCTAAATGAAAGAAACATCTGAAATGAGTATTTCATCAAAATTCTACTTGAACTCTCCAATTCATTCCAGTATTCTCGTCAAAATTCGGATAGAAGGAAATTCCAACTTAAAATGGTCATAACTTGCTCATTTTAACTCGGAATTCCGTATATTATATACCATTTTCTATTTATTTGAAAAGATCTATCCATTTCTAATGTTATTTTTGTCATAAGAAGACATATGAGTTGCAAATCACCACGGTACAGAATAGTTACAAATTTCATAGTCCTCAAATATGATTTTCCAAACTTTTCTTTATCCAAAAATCCTTAAAAAAAATTTATTGATATTTGTGTGGTTGAAAAATCCTTTGAACATATTATATATATATATACTCATATTGTATGCATGATTTTTGTAGTGATGTTGTAAGCCCCCGAATTTTTCGGAATGGTTTTGGAATACCGAATCGAAACCCTAAAGTTTGACTCAAGTTGAAACCGAACCTTAATCAATTTCGATCACGGGATTTCATAAGAGAATTTTCAAAAAAAAATAGAAAGTTCAATAATCGTTCAATTCAAAAACCCGAACATGAGAAGGACCACCTATCCGATCCCTGATTTAAACCTCTCAATTTCTAGGGTAAAGTTGGATTAAACCCTAACCTTAGTCAAACCGGAGTTTTAAAAGTCAACAATGGTCAATACAATTAAACAATTTCAACTTCGACAATCCCGCGTTCTCAAATCCTAGAAAACTAAATTAAGTTAATGGCTTAAAATAGTTCGTAATAATATAGGATAACATAAAAATATCATATTCGCAAATTTCGAGTGTTCTTCGAACTCAAACGAAATCAATTCTCGAAAAGTGTGTCCGGAATTGGAATAATAAAAATATTCCAATAACACCAAAAGACTCATAATTAAACAAGGATTTCAAAAATATCAGTTTTAGAATTTTTCAGTAACTAAAATAACAGATATACTCGTTTACGCGTATTTTTATTACTAATGGTATTTTTATATGTCTAGTCTACTATTCATAATACTATTCCTACTATTTATTACTATTTCACTATCTGTACTTTTTCTTACACCTATTTCTTATACTACTTACATACCTATTTTCTTACAGTTTTACATTCTAATACATCTTATATCAAATCATATCTTACATATTAATTATTTTCTTACAAAATACACACAAAAATCAACTCACTCTCTCCCTTCCCCATGGCCGGCTAGCTTCCTCTCTCTCCCTTTCATTTATTTTTTCTTTTTCAATTATTTTATTACATCAATAATTCACTCCAAATATTCTATAAATATCCCATTCCTCCTTCATTCTCATACTTCCTCAAAAATCTCTCTCAAACCATTTCCTCAAAATACTCTCTACCAATTTCATTCTTCAAGAAAAATAACAAAACCCATTCATCTCTTTCAAATCCTCCATTAAACCTTAGGTAAAAATCCTACTTATATTTCTTCATCATGTTCATACAATTAGCAAAAGCTTAGTGTATGTTTTTTAGGCTCATATGAGTTAAAGAAGCAACAAAATGTTATGTTTTTTTTTGTTCATATTCCATTTACATTATGTTGTTATGTATTATAATTATTATTATTATTAATATTATTATTATATTTTTTTCTCTAATCTAACTTATATAGTATTATGTATACTATGATATATATTTATTTAGAACATATAAGCTCATTTGTTATTTATTTACTTTCATGCCTTGCAATTTATTTACTTGTTTTATGCAATTTATTAAGACTAGTCTTTCTAGTCTTAGACTTGTCCATGTCAAGTCAAAACAATTTTCTTTCTTTTCTTTTCTTTTGGGACTAGTCTATTCTTAGTCCCGGGTTGCCTTGATAAACCTAAGGCTCCCAATACATGACCGGGATACCTTGACGAAGCTAAGATTCCTAATACTTGACTATTTTATTATGTTTATTTACTTACAAGTATTTCTTTCAATTTATATATTATCTTTACTTTTACATTGCTACATAATCATATTCATGCATGATTAGAATGTTGTTGTCTTAAATGAAAATAAAAATTTGTTCTTTCTTAAATAAAGAAAAGTAAACTAGATTTCTTAACAAAAGGAATTTTTAACAAAAGATCTAAGTTTTGTTTTTAATAAACTCTTTTTAAAGGATAAGCTAATCATAAATTCTAGAAGAATTAGTAATAAAGATTTCTTCAAAATAATAAAAGGATTTCTTTTCTTTTATAAACCAAACTAAACACTTCATAAAGAAATGATTTTTAGCATTGAAGCATTCTAACTCAACCATATCATTTATAAGACTTAAGTAGGTTCATTATAGACTTTGAAAAAAAAAAAATCATCTACTAAGAAAGCCTCTTCAAAACTTAATTTTTATATGTTGTTATTCTCTTTTCAAAATTAAAATGAAATTTTGCTAAGTTCCAATGTTAACAATTCTTTATTAAGAAAGCTTTCTTATAAACTTGTCTAAGAGAATTATTCTACCATTTAACAAATATTAAGAATAAAACAAGTTTTTCAAACCAAGATAAAGTCAACTCACTATTTTGAAAATCATCTTAGAAAAATAAAATTTACCAAGAAAGTAAAGTTTTAAAGGTATATCTATAAAAATAAAAGGAAAACATACATTTAACACAACTTCAAATATTTAACCACATCAAAAACTTAAAAGATATTTTGAAAAGCTTATTTTCAATCATTAGAAATAAAGTTAGTAGATAACTTAAAGAACCAAATTTTTTAAAAATGAATTTACTTTTGAAAAATGAGAAAGAAATGAAATTAAAATTTATAATAGGAAAACATTTACTCAAATATATTTTTGTATTCCTTCTAACAATTCAAAAAGGGAAAATTCTCAAAAGTTTTATCTTTTAAACCACTAAAAACAAATTGTTTATGAAATATCATTATTGAGACAACACTACAAAAATCATGTATACAATATGAGTGCCTATTATGTTCAAAAGATTTTTCAACTATTTATATATATATATATCCATATATTTTGCTTAAGGATTTTTGAATAAAGTGAAGTTTGGAAAAACCATATTTTGCGAAACTATAAATTCGTAAACTATTCTGTACCGTAGTATTTTCCAACCTAGATGGCTTTTATGATAAAAATAACCTTAGAAATGTATAGATCTTTTTGAGTAGGTAGAAAACGGTATTATTTACGCAATTCCGAGTTTAAAATGACCAAGTTATGGCCATTTTAAATTGGAATTACCTTCTATACGAATTTTAACGATCTTATGACATAGATTTTGATAAGTACCATAGAATCAATAAGAAATACTCATTATGGGGTATTCTTCTTGATTAGGTGATCCCGAGGAGGAGTATTCATACCTAGAGGATTATTTTGATTAGTGGATTTACCGATTGACTCATCCGTAAGAAAAATAGATCCTCATGGCCAAGTAAGTTTATTTCCTACCTTTTTACGTACTTGGTTGTGCTTGTAGCGAGAGGCACTAGAAGTAGGAAAAGATGAAAATGAATTATGTTATGATAATATTGGTTGAAAGAATGTTAAGCATACCAAGGCATGAATCATTGTTAATTAACTTATGTTTTACTATTATTCTGTTGGAGTGTGTGCAAATTCTGTGATCACCTTTAAATTACTCTAATCATATACTATGAATTATATTAATTGATTCATGCATATCACGTAGTTAGTTTCATTGCATGAGCTGCTATTCTCGATGGAGCAAGAGTATAGTAACCGGGTGTGTAGTAGCCACAAATCTGCAAGATGAGTGACTAGGAGCCTGAAAGAACTATTTTAAGATGGGTGAGTAGGCGCCTGAAATAAACTACATGAGTTGGATTTCAAAGATGGGTTTTAAAAAGCCTAAAACACCTAACCCTGAATGAAGGGGTAAATCCATTCAAACATATGATTTTCGGTAGATCATATGTATTGCTTGATGCCTTGCTTGACGCATTCATATGCTTGTTGAATAACTTGTTTGAAATTATTTATACAAGTACGTTGATTCAGGAATTTCACTAAGCTAGTTATGCTTACACTCCGACAGACCTTTGTTATATAAGGTTCAATATCTTTTATGCCCGAGGACTTCATATACTCGAGATGGGCGATGTTTTAGAAAAGCTTCTGGAAATCTTTTAAAGATCTTAGGTTAATTATCCTTCAATGTCTTATAGTGTTAGTATTATTTTTTGTGAGAAAGGTTAAGTTGATATTATGTTTGTTTGGAGAATTATAAGGGAAAACCCCTAAGATTATGTAAGGATTATATTTTCTTAATGATAAATTAGATGATTATTTAAATTCTTGTATGATGTATTTACTATCTCGAACTATACATTCCACCGGTGTCTCCTATTATTGTGATAGACGCCTTACATATGGTGTTGAAAACTTTCGCATGACTTTGGGAAGTCATTCTTAAGTTTTAATACCGTATGTGGTGGACTGCCACGTTTAAGGTACCCTTTAGGGCGTGACAGTTGTCTCAACTTTAATTTTTCATAAAACAATTCGTCTTTAAAAGTTTTAAAAGATGAAAACTTAAAAAATTTCTCCTTTTTAAATTGCTAGAAGAAAACTAAAAATACTTAGGTTGTTATAAGTGAGTGTTTTCCTATTATAATTCTATTTCCTAACTTTTCAAAAGTAAATTAATTTCCAAAAATTTGGTTCTTGAAGTTATCTACCAATTTTATTTCTAGGGATTGAAAAAAAAAGCTTTTCAAAATTTTCCTTAAGTTGTTGGTGTGGTCTAGTATTTGGAATTGTATTAAATATATGTTTTCCTCTAATTTTTATGTTCTTTTTCTTCTTTAGAAAATAATTTTACTTTTAAAACTTTACTTGTCCACGCCCCGAAGGGTACCCTAAACGTGGCAGTCCGCCACATATAATATCAAGGCTTAAGAATGGCTACCTTAGTCATGCGAAAGCCTTAGTATTATATGTAAGGCGTCTAACACGGTAATAGGAGACGCTTTTGGGAAGCATAGTTTAAGCAAGTAAAGATAAACATACAAGAATCCAGAAATAAAGTATATCATATCATTAATAACCAAAGGTCTATTACATAATTTCTTAGGGGCATACCCCCGCTAATCCCATGGATCGTGATAAACTTTAACATCCAAAATACTATTAAAGATTTCAAAGGAATTCTAATCTAAGTCTTCGAGTAGATTTCCTCCAAAAGCTTCAATATAAAACTTACACGGATACGGGAAGACCTCGGGCACAAAAATAGGTGTTCCTGAGAATACAAATACTATAGGGGTGTAAGCTTATGGGCTTAGTGAGTAAATCCCAAAATTCATACTCAAGAAAATTATCAATCAAGTTTATTATTCAAACATATGAAATGCAACAACCACGTGAGCATACAAGACATATGACTTTCCGGGAATCATATGTTGAATGAATTACGCCCTTCATTCGGGGTTGGGTATTCAGGCCAATTACAGCCACAACTTTTAAAAACACTTTTATAGATCTTACCGGCTCCTATACGCCATCAAAAACTTGTAGTTATTACAGGCTCCTACTAGCCACCAATTTAAGTAGTTCTTACTGGCTCCTACTCGCCACTTACATGATATACCGGTTATGTCTACCACCACTATTATACACTTGTCCCACCAATTGTATAGTAGTGAATGCAATGTGACTCAACATATGAAGTGCATGAATAATTTCTTTAATTAAAGTCTAGTAGTTACATTTAACTTCTTTCAAGTGATCAACCAATTTCAAACACTTCAAGATATTAATGCACATACAACTTTATTATAAACAAATCGAGTCTCGATATACTTAGTATTCCTTCAACATATTATCATACACTTCCTTTTGATTTTGCCTAAATTCTAGTGCAACTAATTTTACAAGCACAATCGAGAGTATGAGAAAATTAACGGGAAGTAAACTCACTCGCCATGATGACACACCTTTCTTGAAATGGATGAGTCGTTCGGAATTTCCACTTAATCGTAGTAATCCTCGGGATACGAACAATCCTCCTCGATTATCTAATCAAGAAGAATACCCAAAATGAGTATTTCATGAAATTCTATTCTTGAAGATTCTAAACTTTCCTTAAAATCGTGGTAAAATCGTATAAGGGGAAATTCCAACTTAAAATGGCCATAACTTGCTCATTTTAACTCGGAATTTCGCGTATAATATATCGTTTTCTACCTACTCGAAAAGATCTACGCATTTCTAAGCTTATTTCCATAAAACTAAGTCGTTTGGGTTCCGAAAAGGTAGCGACCAGATTTGCCACGAATTTGCAAACACTTGTTTTCCTTCTTGTAAACAAAGCTCATTTGAAAAGATAAATATTTCAATTATTTTGTAAACTTTTGAAAGGTATATATATATATTTAATGACTCATAACAAATGTATGAAGTAAATGAAGTTGTCTCAACTTATAAAAAGTAAGGTTTTAAAAGACTTTGAACTTGAGATTCTATTGAATATTTATTTTATTTTTTTCTTTTGAAAGATCTTGAGTTATTGAGATGAATATTCTTTTTCTAAATTTAATCTCTTGTAATTTCTTTAAATTCAAGGTGTGGTTTTATTTTCAAAACTTGGATTCAAAAAGTAATAAAATGACAATTTTTGTTTCTTGTAATGATTCCAAAAGAATATTTCTTGATGAAAGATAAGTTTTCATAAAACCTTTTGTTTATGTAAGAAAAATCATTTCCAAGCATGTTCATGAGTTTTTAGGAAATCTATTTCCTATTCTTATTTAATAAGAACCTTTAGTTTTAGAAAGACACTTCCTCCTCTATTTTTGTTGAGACAAAAACATTATGTTCATGCATGAATATGAATCATAACTATAGAAATATAAAGGAACATAATAACTTGAAAGCTTAAGTAATAAAGTAAATCAAGTATTGGGACCTTAGCTTCATCAAGGTACCCCGGACTAAGAAAAGACTAGTTCCGAAAAAGAAAAGAATTGTTTTGACTTGATGAGGACAAGTCTAAGACTAGAATGACTAGTCTTAAAATCAACTTGAAATTAAATAAATTGCAATGAAGTAAATAAATTGCATGAAAGATAAATAAATTGTAAGACAATGAGCTTATATGCTCTAAATAATATATATAGTTATATAGATATATTAGATAGTAAAGAACATAAAAGAAACATAAATGAACATAGAGGAATTATGTTTATGAACAAAAACAAAGCATGAACCTAATGTTGCTTTCTTAACCTTCATGGTTTTAGAAAACACACACTAAGCTCATACTAAGTAGATGAACATGAAGAATTCTTGAGAAATTTCTTACCTAAAGGAAGCTAAACTAAGAACTTCTTGAAAGAATCTTGAGAGAAATTGGAGAGAAATTTTTGTAGAGTAACTTTAGAGAAGAAGAGGTGTGAAAGAAGTGAAGGTATGAAGGGGTATTTATAGGAAAATGTGGGAGATAATTTGTGTTAATTAAATAATGAAAACAAAATAAATGGATGCAGAATGGGGGGGGCGGCTATTTTGTATGGGAGGAGAAAATTTATTTTTTTGTTATTTTGTTAATTAAAAGTAAGAAATGAAGATGTGAAATTGTATTGGAAATGAAAATGTGTAAGAAAGGTGTATGGTTTGTAAGAGTAGGTTGTAAGAAAAAGTAGAGATAGATGAATAGTGTAGAATAGTAGAAAATAGTGTAATGTAAAAGTAGACATGACAATTTAATACCGGTAGTAAGAAAATACGCGTATAAAAGCGATATCTGATATTTTTAGCTATCGAAAAATTATGAAATTGATATTTTTGGAAATCTCTATTTTTACGAGTCTAACGGTATATTCGGAATATTTTTCCTATTCCGGGCTTCCGGACACGTTTTTCAAGAACTATGTCCGATCGGGTTCAAAGGACACTCGAATTTTGAAAAACAGATATTTTTATAAAACCTATAACTATTACGAACTATTATAGCTAATTTTTCCAACTTCGTTTTCTAGGGCTTGAGAAAACGGCAATGCCGGACTTAAGCGGTTACGGTAAACTAGGGTTTGGTTGACTCTGGAAATCCGGTTGACTTCGATTAGGGTTTAAACTATAATTCGAATCCAAAATTTCGGGGATTTACATTACTTTCTTGGCAAATTTTATTTTTCTAAGTTGGTTTCTAAAATAGTGGGTTGATTTTACCTTGATTTGAAAAACTTGTTTTATTCCTAATGTTTATCAAATGATGACATAATCCTTTTAGATAAATTTATAAGAAAGTTTCCATAAGAAAGAATTATCAACATTAGACTTAGCAAAAACTTCATTTTTACTTTGAAAAGAGAATAACAATATTAAAATTAAGGTTTGTAGAAACTCACTTAGTATGTGATTTTCAAAGTCTATGATGAATTTATTGAGTTTTATAAAGATATGGTTGGGTTAAAATCTCAAGTTTAATGCTAAGAATTATATTTTTATGAAGTATTTAGTTACTACCTTATAAAAGAAATGAGTTTCCTTTATTATGTGAAGAATTCTTCATTACTAATAATTTAAATTTTATGATAGCTTGTTTAAGCTTTTGAAAAGAATTTATTAAAAACAAAACTTAGATCTTTTGTTGAAAAATCCTTTATTTAAGTAATAAGAAATTTAGTTTACTTTTCATTATTAACAAAAAGAACCCATTTTTATTTTTATTAAGATAACAACATTCTAATCATGCATGAATATGATTATGTAGTAATGAAAAAGTAAGAACAATACATAATAAGATAGAAAGATATAATAAGCAAATAAGCATAATAATAAGGTCAAGTATTGAGAGCCTTAGTTTCATCAAGGCTTTCTGGTCAATTATTGAGAGCCTTAGCTTCATCAAAGCTTCCTGGTTAAGTATTGGAAACCTTAGCTTCATGAAGGTATACCGGGACTAGGAATAGACTAATCTCAAAAGAAAAAGAAAAGGAAAGAAAGAAAAAGTAATAATAAAGCAAGTTAGAAGTTAGTGAGCATTTAGGCTCTAAGAAATATATATCTATATATACATATAGATAATAATATATATAAAGTTATATTAGGAGTATAATAACAACATAATAACAATAA
Source organism: Combretum micranthum (assembly GCA_024138025.1). Taxonomy (NCBI): domain Eukaryota; kingdom Viridiplantae; phylum Streptophyta; class Magnoliopsida; order Myrtales; family Combretaceae; genus Combretum; species Combretum micranthum. The sequence goes on from JAMXBD010001784.1 coordinate 109,581, forward strand.
TATAACAAAATAATATAATCGATATTCTTGGCATGTGCAAGAACAAAACATGAATATGTTGTTGTTTCTACAACTCACATAAATCTTTGAGAAACAACACCATGGTTATGTTAAGTTACATGACATGGGTAAATGAATGATGGTAGAAGTTTTACCTAAGAGTATTTGTGAGTGGAATGAAAATGGTAAATGAATGTGGTATTATGTGAGTAATATGGAATGGTAGATGGTTTATGTGTAGTGAACAATTATGGAAAAAGATTGAATGGAAGAGAGTTTTTGTAGAGAGAATTTGTCGAGAAATTTTGGGAGAGTTTTGTTATGTAAAATGAAGGTGTGAAAGAAGCGGAGGGAAATGAGGTATTTATAGAATTTTCTAGTGGAAATTAGATGTAATAAATAAATTGAAAAAAATAAATGGGAAAGGAGAGAGAGAGGGCTAGCAGCATCAAGGGGAAGAGAGAGAGGATTTTGTTTTGTTTTATAATTTTTGTAAAGAAAAGTAATAATGTGTAAGGTGTGATGTGAATAAAGTTGTGTTGGAAATGAAAAAAATATAAGAAATAGGTGTATAGGTAGTAAGACATAGGTTATAAGAAAAAGTAGAGATAGTAGAATAGTAGAAATAGTACTATGAATAGTAGACTAGACAAACAAAATACCAGTAGTAATAAAATATACGTAAACGAGCTATACTTGATATTTTTAGTTACCGAAAACTTGTGAAACTGATATTATTGAAATCCTTGTATAATTATGTGTCTTTTGGTGTTATCAAAATATTTTTATGAATTCAGGCATCAGGGCACTTTTTCAGGAACTAATCTTGTTCGGGTTCAAATCAAATCGAATTTTGGCAAATCTAATATTTTAAAGCTATCTTATACTATTCCGAACTATAAACTATTATTAATTTATTTCTATTGTTCTCATGTTTCGAGTGCGGGATTGTCGGAATTGAAACTGCTAGATTGTCTTGATCTTTTTTTACTTTTGAAACTCCGGTTTAACTAGGGTTAGGGTTTAATCCAACTTTACCGTAGAAATTGAGGGGTTTATGTTAAGGATCGGATAGATGAATTGTCTCAAGTTTGAGTTTTTAGTCAAACAATTATTGAATTTTCTATTTTTTGGTTTGAAGGCTCACTTTTTCTTAAGGCCATGAAATCCCATGTTTGATATTATTAAGGGTTCGGTTTTAATTTAGGTCCGCTTTTAGGGTTTCGATTCAATATTTTAAATTTTAGAACTATTTTCTACGAATTACAAAAAATTCGGGTTTACATACACAATTTGAAATTTTAGTTTTGTTTGGGTTTAGCATTATTTTTTTATAAACATTTATTATTCATCATTTATTTCTTTAATTTCATAATTCAAAATTTTAATTGTTATCTAACTGTAGTATTGTTTCTTATAATCATTCACATGATTTATCACTTGTTCTTGATTTCTTAATTTAAACTTTTAAAAGCTTCTTCAACTTTACAATATTGATATCCTATGCAATAGAGTATATATAAAACATTAGGAATTAATTTAGCGATTTTTTAACCTTCACTTACTCAGTTGAACAAAACTTAGACTCAACAAGACGATTGACAACCCTAACTAGACTCGACTCTACTTTACTTGACTCTTGACTTACAAGGACACACGACAACATGTCACCAACTTATACAATACAACAACTTAATAATTGAAGGCCGTAAATTCACTATTCCGTCTTTTTTGAGATATATATGAAAACGTGCATATGAAATATACAATACTAATATTCTTTTAATTATCAAGGACATTACATTTTGTAGCTTTTATTAGTACTTTTGTTTTAATAAAATCATAATTAAGATTTTTCATTTTCGTTATTTATGCATACATCAAATTTAATAACTGTAATGCCCTAACCTGAAGGCATTGCAATCCGCCATGTGTCCTTAACATAGATGGACAAGTTAAGGCTATGAAAATCGAATCCATAATGATAATACAATATAACTCCAAATACTCTCATAAGAAGGAAACTTCTCAAATATTTTAGTCACTAATACAAAATCTTGAACAATCATGTTAGCATAAACCTTACATCATCATAAACCAATTTAATAACTTTATAAGAAAATCCTAAAACATCAAAAAATTATAAAAAGTAAATCCAACTCCAAAAGATCTTTATAACTAATTAAAATATTTTAGTCTTCAATTCCATCTATTATAACATTAGATTTCTAATAATCAGCTGGGAAATCAGCACCACTATCTTCATCCCCTAGATCTATGTACACATCATAACCAAAAAGGTCGAAAAATATCGGATCTTAACCTATTCCTGAAAGAGATAAAAGGGTAAGTACAAAGGCCCAGTACTCCAAACCACAAGCACATGCACATAAACAGGCATCATTCAATATCACATACACCCAATTAACTAATGTAGCAAGCACAGTTTATTACCTTTGATTACCTAGCAAATAACACAGTTTAGAATCATATGTAACTAGTCCTAAACCTGGAGTAACTCATGACTCCATAAAAAAAACTTATAAATAGATTGATACATATATATATATATATATATATTGGTGTTGGATGTGATCTACCCACCCATGTTACTATACTCCACTACTCCTAAACTACTAGAATTATCTCTGTGTGCATCGCCGCTAAGGACAACGACACACACAGATTATCAGGGTGGGAGCATTAGTATCACAATCTTCTTTCTTTACTAACTGTAGCCAAGCATAAGCAACAAACAATTTAATTATAAACTAATTAGAATTAGGTTAATTTATAATTCTAAACCTACAAACACATACAACAAGCAAGGTAAGTTCATTGATGAAATGCTCTTTAGAAACGGAAACTCTATTTCTCTAAGAACTTCTTTAGAAACAAAAACCCTAATTCACCAAAACACTTGATCACAAGTAATTTCCAATTCAAAACTTCAAAACTTGGTTTCATAAAATACACAAAATTCTTTAATCACCTAAAATTACATAACTATTAACCCAAATCTACAAGAATTACAATTCTTAGATTCATACACACCTTTCTTCTATGAATTGTAAAGCCACAAAATCCTCAAACACCACAATTTAAGGTTTTCTTCCAAATTTCTCCAAAAACTTTGACTCCTATCAACCAATACAAATATTTAACAAAAGATCATACTTTAGATCATCAAAAGGATTAAAAGAATAAACTTACCTGTTCTCTTGATTACAAAATCACAAAGTCTCCAAAATATAGAATTCCTCCAAAAACTCTTCCAAACCCTAGAATTCCCTTCAAAAAAATTCAAATAAATTTCCGAAAAGAAATCATTTTTATATCTCTACAAGAATAGAAAAGATTTACTTACCTAGGATTTTGAATCTTGATCCTCTTTGATTGCAGAACACAAAACTCCAACTAAACTTAGGGTTTTTCTCCAAAAACTTGATTCCCTTCATCGAAATGATTATTTTAGGAAAGATAGCACTTTTAGACCATCAAAAGGGAATATAGACGGATCAATTACCTATTCTTGGTTCTTCTTCCTCCTTGATGTAAGATTATAGGTTGAGAGGATGTCTTAGGGTTTTCTAAAGCATATAAGAGGTTTTGAAGAAGAAGGATAAGGCTAGGTCACTCTGGCGGCCTTCATAAGAAAGCTGGTGGCCTTTATAATTCTGAAACAATTTCTAAACTGAAGTTCACCATGTACGTCGGTGGTGTAAAATCCTAAAACCGGTGGCTTATAGGCGGCTTACACTGCTTTTTCTTATCTTCAGTTGCATGACTGCCATGTGACAAAACATTCACACACACACACACACACAAACACACACACATATAGTAGGGTTGACCATAAAACTCTCTTATTTTATTTCAAATGACATAGTTTCCCTTCTTTATAATTTATTTATCTTTATATTACAATAACCTTGTTTCATAAACAATTTTCACACTTTATAGGTGTTTATCATTGAAATTTCATTTTAGTCAATTAATTTAAAATTTTTAATTTGTCACTATATTACTATTGATAACTTATATTCTGATTTTAGGAAAATTTTGAATTAAATGTTGATAATTAATTTAGAATGCTATACTGTCAATCCATTAGTTTTGAAGATATATATATATATATATATATATGCCACACTAATAAACTTGAAGATGTCAAAGTCAATTTGAAAAATTTAAGTTTCTTTTCATAATAAATTCCTTGTTTAGTCCATATACCAACAAATGTAGTCTAAGGGCAATCTCTATTATAATCTATCATTATATCAAAACAAATACATCCAATGGAAACATACAAACACTTAGAGTCTAATTCCCATTTTAAAGGATTTATGGGGATAAGTCATAATTTTTTTCTAAATTATTTGTGCTCTACTTACATTTAGCCGTATTTAGATTAACCTCATTCACAAAAATCATCAAACACACATTCACTATTACATCACAAACAAAATACATAGCAACATATACATATATAAGACAAAACACACATACATATATCACTTAACAAAACACATAAACACACACACAAATCACATAATTAATCTAATTAGGTCAAATTTTCAATCAACTATAACATGCAACACTCACACAACACATAACAATTATGCATACATATCACATAACAAAACATCTCATAAGTAAATATATATATATAAGTATGCATCACTAAGTGAACTATAATATAAGACATATAACATACAAAATCAAACAATCCCATAACCTAGACATAACAATTCATACATTATTCTAATTAATTCCATTCCAGATATCAACATAAAGTAAATTTAAGCCAAGTTGATTAATTAATTTTTTATTAAATTCAAACTAGAGGTTTAACAATCAACACAACATAATAACAAACACAAGCTAATTCCTAAGTTTTCTCCTATACTCACTCACCAATTCTAAACAAACCTATTTCATTATGCGAGAGTAAATGTTGAAATAAACATTTACTCTAATACTATTCTGTAACGCCCAAAATTTATCAAGGCATATACAGCACGTATAATACTTGTATATTATATGCTCAGGCTCCTTAATAACTTATTTATCATAAAAATTTGCTATGCAGTTTTTATTTTTTGAAATCGTTTATTTAGATTCTGGAAAAAACTGGATTCGTAATTAAAAATCAAATTTCTTTCTTTGTCTTTACAAAAAAAAAAAAGGAGAGTAAATAACTGTGACATGTTCACTAAAAAAAAATCCTTTTGTATCGAATCATTTATTAAGAAAAATTGAAAAACTTAACACAAAGGGTGAAAAAGAAATAATAACAACTTGGTCTCGGATATCTACCATTTAAATTCCAATAAAGAATGTCCCTCTTTGATAATTTTGTCATCATCTAATTGTTTTCGAATGTGTCCGTTCAATGATGTCAAATATCACAATGTGATAACAAACAATTAAAAAAATAATCTTTATAAAATAAATCTTTCAAAACATTTTATAATCTACTCTCATGAGCAGACTAATTTCCACAAAAAAAACTATACCATTAGGTATCTCCCATACCTTTCATGATGATACGATAAAGCTTTAAACTTAATACAAAAACAATGGGCTCTACTAGGCCCTTAAAGAAAGATATAAAATTCCAAAGATATAAATTTAGTTCTTAAACAAAATAAAAAACAAATATAAATAATCTAACGGCCTTACTTTAATCACTCAAATTCATCCAACCATAGTTAATCATTAACATCACCATCATCATCAAATCAATACCTAGAAAGGAAACAACAATGAGTTGAAACCTAGTACAATAGTAACACACACACACAAGATGGCACATAGGCTTAATCTAATGCACTACATTAAATAACAGGTTATTATTTTTAAGTTAACATGATTCAAACAACATTGGAGGACTCACACTCTGAATCATGCCTCTAGGAATCTGGGGTCCTGAGTAACAGCAGCTGCTTAAGGGGTTAATATAAGTAGTTTGGATACTTATATCTCCTATATCTAATCAAGAAAAAAAAAATAGCTTTATCTAAGGTTTACAGCCATTACTCATCTTTACTTATCTCAGTCCATAATATAATACGACTCTCCCATAAATGTGAGCCATACAATATTACATCCCTCTAAGCCTAAGTACATATTATTCCAACACCATTTGCCCTATCGGCTACCTGCTAAGCCATTTATGAATTGTCATTGCATCATGACATACCATTGCATCATGGTAAAAGGTGGCCTAAGTGCTTGACAACCGTGCCCATCTTCGAACAAGGTTGTCGCTACCAGGACCAAATTAAATGACACAAACACAATTAACATTCATTAATTATTAAGCCATTTTTAAGTTTTAATTCATTTCAAATACCTATCCTAACAATCAGCACGTAAGTTACTGCGTACCTTTTATGACATCTACAATCCAATCAAGATTAGAGGAGAGGTTAACCATCCAATCATCTGTTCATAAAATTAATTCTTATAAGTATTTAGATTAATTATTAACTCACTTCAAATTCATTTTAAATATATTCATTTTAAGTTTTCATTTTATCAGAGACAAAACTAGGAACCCTACCATGGATGTGAAGATTTCTCTACCAAGATACGGACAGTTCTCCATTGTTTGTCAAATTATCTTTAATTACACAAAACTTTGCTCTAACATAATTTAGAAAGTACATGCTCATTATTTAAGGTTTAAATTAACATATTAATATAAGTCAATTCCAAGTTAAACCTAAATTATCCTAATTCTTATCCTAGTTGATTATAATTAATCAATTCACCTAGTTACTCAGTCATGATCAATTATTACGCTAAGGTAAACCCATATATCCTATAGAATCTTATTAATATAATCCATTTTAACTCATTAAGAGTTATTAAATCAAGTTGAACTTAGGTTTACTAACTAGTTTCGTTTTATACTTAAAATCTATGTTAAGTCTAATTTGTTATTCAATCTATTAAGTTACTCAACTCATTTCTATTATCATAGCATATTATCTGGTATCTATCTATTTCATTTTATCTTTCCTTCTTTCTTTCTTTTTTTTTTTTCTTTTTCTTTTTTTAGAAATAGGGCAAAACAAGGGACATCCATGAATCACGCCCATGAGTCCAAATCATGCCCTTCATCTCTGTCACGACCCTAATAGGGGTATGGTAGGATTATCCTAAAGTTGTCATACCATGTGTGCACCAGTAATATGAGAATATTTTTGCAGGTCAGAGATTATAAGACTCTATCTTATTTATTTACTTCACATAATTTAATCATACACAAATATAAAATATCTTTATTTAAATTCACTAAAGAGTATGATTTTCTATATTTTACCAAGATCATAGAGAATCGGTATCCACTACGAAATAATAAAAATTGGGTTTCAATCTATAAAATATGAAGTCTCAAATATTTATACAATTTATCAAATTGTATTGTAGGTTCATTATAACCTATCTCCTAACTCCATGAAATTAATGATGAGAACTCTTCACATTCCTAACTTAATCCCAGCTAGCATTATCCTATACAAAAACCGTTAAGGGGTGAGCGAAACGATAGCTGAGGGAGATAACCTGACCACCAGACATCAAGCAATAACCAGCAAGTATAATTAACAAGTATGCAATGCGACAATCAACCATATGCATAAGTACCAATTTAGATTATTGGAATTTAAACAAGATGAGATTTGCGCCCTCTCATCAGGTTTATAAGGAACCAATGACCCACCGTATCCAAGAGAATCAAAGAACCAAGGAAGAATATGTACCATACACTCTCACAAATTAATTTCGAACATTTCACTCATACCTTTGAAACAAAGAAACTCCATTAAATGTTTATCCATTTCACATTGATACCACGAGCGATGTTCCTTCTAGTGCCTGCTTAGTTCCTATGGAAATGGCGAATAAAGGTACCTTTGCATTGAATTAGGAAAATGTCATTTAGAAAAACCAAGCCAATACTAGAGAACTAAAATGCTAACACGTAGTGGGTTTGCCACACCTTAATGTAAGAAATGCATATTGTACAATGCATGACCATTTCATTAAATAGTCCAATATAATTATGTCAAATAATTAAGTGACCATACAATTCACAGACAATCTCAACATGCTTTATATAATATAATTGTCGCTTTCAATATGATGTTTTGATAGCCAAATATACACCAAGCATTACGCAATATACTTAACTCCACATGCATAACAGTATTAATATATTATTACTTATGCAACTATACTACACACACAAACAAAATTATAAGGTCAAAGTTACTCACATGCTCATATTGGCTAATCATAATAATTGTGTAGAAAATCCATAAACTGATTAGAATCACCCAATGGATGAATAAAACATTCATCAATCAGATATGTAGCTATATAAACATCTCCTAATTAGTGCATAGGTGTCCTAAAATTGATTTTTATTTCCTTCTAAGATTGTTTTCTCATTTATAATCCAAATTTAGCTTATGAATAGTGAAGCTCATAAAGTCTTCTATATTCTAATATTACTATAAAGTTAGCATAAATGGATTCTTTTTGTATGGAAAGTGACTTAAAATGATTCCAAATATAAGTTTTTATTGCACAATCTTTAATTAAGCCTATAATATTCATTTTAACTCGGATTTTTACATATAAATAGGCGTTGAAAAGTTCATTTCTAGTACTATATGATGGTCAACATAATTTATTCAATTTGTAAGTTTTTTTTTATTAATTTATGGGTACTGATAAGTGTACTATGGTATTTCTAAGCTTGTTTTATATTTTTAATTTACTTTCAATTCTATTCTTTGTCTAATGACCTTGTTATCAAGTTTTTAAGGTCTAAATGAATCTTTTGATGTGATAACCCTAAAGTAGCCAATATTTAACATTTAATATTTATTTTCATTGCATTTCTCTTGATCCTATTTCATATTTGTGTGTGTAATTGAGGTAATCACATTATTCCTAAACTATTCGATATAAGTCTATTTAGATTTTACATTCTTAGTACCCATTTTAATAATAAATTTTCATTTATTATTTACTTCGTTTATCAACCTTATCTCCATTTATAAGCTAAGATTCCTATCATTTATGGATCACATTTCAAAATCTAGTCATGTATTCACTTTTCTAATATGCTTACAAGTTCATATAGGTTTCGATGATCATTTGTACATGACTTGTCCTTAAGGACATATATATGGTCGAACACTCTGGGGTTTGTATGCTAGGGTTGTTATAGCTTGTCTATTCTTTCATTTTCACTTCTATTTTTATTGTTTACATGTTTATGGAACTAGATAAGTATTGCATGTGTCTTATATTCAAATTTCCCTTTAGTGTACTTATTGAACCGTGATATGTAGGGTTTAGGATCTTGGGTATATTCATTCATCTAGTCCTTCATTCTCATTTTAATGTATATATCTATATTGTATTGTATCTAGAGTACATTGTTATATAGAGTAATGTATATTTTAGCTATAGGGTTGAGATTACTATAGATAGTTCTAGGGCTTCTTTTAGTTAAATCTCACTTCATGAATCATGTTATAGGTGTATTCTACTACAAGTTCGATTGGCTTTTATAGTATTCGCATGGGGAATCCATTTTAATCATGAACCAAATTTCTAGGGTTTATTGCTCCATTGTACAAGTTGATTTTTCCATGTCATTTACTATTTGTCTATCTAGAGTATGATATGGGTCAAATAAGATTACAAGGATATAATTTTGATATTCCTAGGCTCCTAGAAAAATTGACACATATAGAGTTTGTAACAACTCCTTCATACAATTTTTACTCGCTTTCTACATATAGATGTGATATAGAATTGAAAATAGTGTAGGTAGTACCTTGTTTGGATTGAGATGGAAGTGACAAAACACCCTTCCTATTGGTGACTGAACCTTAGATTAGAATTAAAATAGTAAGTAGATGGAACTTAGGAATAAATTATCCAAATCAAGACAACTTTTACCTTTAGAATTGGACCCTTGAAGCTTGTTTTTGTTCTCACTAAATGAAATCCTTGTCAAGGGAAGTTACGGCTGAGTTTGTCGAATTTTATGCGTTTTTTGTCTATGTTAGGAAGTGGGTCACGATTCAACAACTAATAAGTGATATAACACCCTTATTTCTAAGATGATTTTGGGTTCATTTATTTGTTTTTATAAGTAAAAATCATCTAAAAATGGTTCTTAGTGCTTAATTTGTCAATTTCAGGCTCTCTACAAAGAAATATTTCAAATTCAAAAACTTTAGAGCTAAACAACACATTTAAGAACAAATCAGAAAAGCAAACAGCCACCCATATAACCTATGGTAGAGTGAGAGTTTTCTTTTAAGAATGAAGGATTTAAAATGAACTTGAATGATTGTTATCTTGTAATATGAATCATAATTGATGATTAGCCCATTTGCTGGTCATTTCTCCTTTATTTCTAATTATATGAATTGTTTTGCTTGAGGATAAGCAAAGAGTTAAGTGTGAGGGAAATTTAATAAGTGATATAACAGCCTCATATCTAAGATGATTTTGGGCTCATTTATTTGTTTTTCTAAGAAAAAATCATCTAAAAATGGTTCTTAATGCTTAATTTTTGAATTTCAAGCTCTCTATAAAGAAATATTTCAAATTCAACAACTTCAAAGCTAAACAACACATTTAAGAACAAATCAGAAAAGCAAATAGCCACCTAAATGGCGCCGTTTTGGAGGGATGTTTGGAATCAGGGCACTCAGGATTTGGCCAGTAGCCACAACAGCCAAGCAAACAGCTCTGTTTGCAAGGGTGTTTGCTTCAGTTTTGAGGGCAATAGGTGCAACAGGCGAGCAAATGGGGTCGTTTGTACCCCCGTTTGTAGCTGCGAATTCTTCTCTCTGTTATTTTTTCTTTTCTTTCTATCTTGGACCCATTTATATATACTTGAGAGGAGAGAGAAAGTTAGTTATGTTCAAAAATAGACAATTACTTACATCATTTTCCTCTGTTTTTGAGAGAGACTTTTTACGGGAAAACAAGTTACGAAGAATTCAAGTAGAGATTTATCCGGATTCATAGATCTAATTCCATTAGTTAAACTTCATTTTTGCAGGTTATATACATGACTTTGCTCTCATATATTGAAATTCAATCGTTTTCTATCATCTCAATGGAGGAGTAATTTGTAGATCTAGATCGAGTTTAGATTTTAATTTCATCTTGTGTTGAGGATTCGATCTTAATGATTTCCTGTTGATGTTCTTATATTTTAATTACATGTTCTTCATCGTTTTTCTCCGATTTATACATCCGGAGTACAAGTTTATATCTAATTTCATCTAAGTTGATTGAGAAATAGCTTTTATGAATAAATATATGCAATTAGATGAGATTTGATTGTGATCCTAGAGATAGGTTGCAAGAATCTTCCATGTTCCTCTATTTTCTTGAGTTTGTGAACTTCATGTGATTTTAGATTGAAATTAGTTAAGGAGAGATCCTAATTAATCGATCTAAGATTAGATAAGTTGATATATCCGAGAGGATTATTAACTTGTATATCCGAGAGGATTCTTAACTTGTATAAGAAACTCAATGGTATAAGAAATCAATTAGGTTTATCTTTAGTATTCTATGATTTACATGATGAAGTTAATTGAAGAACAAGATCTAGATCGCTTTAGTACTTGATTTCTAAATCTCACTTGTGTTCTAGTGCTTGTGTTTTCTAATCCGCTGCAATTCATAGTTCTCGTAGTAGTAGTTAGTATTAATCGATCTTTTACTCAATCTTCTTACTAAATAGTAGAGTTAAAGTGATTACTAGTACTTATTCTTCCTTGTGGACGACCTCGATCTAAACGCTATATTACGATTCGATAGGTTCGCTGCCTATTGTCCTTTGCAGTATTTGAGAAAGAGTTCTACAAATTTAAACTACGATTGGCAAGGATTTTTGTCCATTAAAGTTTTGGCGCCATTGCCAGGGATAGGAATAATATTTGGAAAGCTTTTAAGTCTACCAGTTTAGCACTTTGTTTTTCTTGTTCTTGGAGATTCTATTTCTATAAGTCCCCGAATTTTCGTTCCAAATTGAAAGACCTAAACCCTAATCAAAAGTCAAACGGACTCTCAAGTCAACCAAAACCCTAGTTTATCGAGACCGCTTAAACTCCGGCATTGCCGTTTACTCTAGCCCTAGAAAACGAAGTTGAAAAAGTTTGCCTTAATGGTTCGTAATAGTTATAGGTTGCGTAAAAATATCAGAATGAAGAATTTCGAGTGTCCTTTGTACCCGATCAGACATGATTCTTGAAAAACGTGTTTGGAAGCCCGGAATAGGAAAATTATTCCGAATATACCGTTAGACTCGTAAAAATATAAGATTTCCAAAAATATCAATTTCGTAATTTTTCGGTAGATAAAAATATCAGATATCGCTTTTATATGGGTATTTTCTTTCTACCGGCATTAAATTGTCATGTCTACTTTTTCATTACACTATTGTCTACTATTCCACACTATTCATCTATCTCTACTTTTTCTTACAACCTATTCTTACAAACCATACACCTACTTCTTACACATTTTCATTTCCAATACAAATTCACATCTTTCATTTCTTACTTTTAATTAACAAAATAACAAAATTTTAATTTTTCTCTCCCCCATGCACACAAAATGGCGCCGGCCCCCTCTCTCTCTATGCTCAATTTGTTTCATTTTCCAATTATTTAATTAACACAAATTATCTCTCACATTTTCCTATAAATACCCCCTCATACCTTCACTTCTTTCACACCTCTTCTTCTCTAAAGTTACTCTACAAAAATTTCTCTCCAATTTCTCTCAAGAGTTCTTTCAAGAAGTCTCCTTAGTTTAGCTTCCTTTAGGTAAGAAATTTCTCAAGATTTCTCCATGTTCATCTACTTAGTATGAGCTTAATGTGTGTTTTCTAAAACCATGAAGGTTAAGAAAGCAACATTACGTTCATGCTTTGTTTTTGTTCATAATCATAATTTCTCTATGTTCATTTATGTTCTTTTATAGTCATTACTATCTAACATATCTATATAGATATATATGTTATTTAGAGCATAGAAGCTCATTGTCTTACAATTTATTTATCTTTCATGCAATTTATTTACTTCAATGCAATTTATTTATTTCAGAGTTGTTTTTAAGACTAGTCATTCTAGTCTTAGACTTATCCTCATCAAGTCAAAACAATTCTTTTTCTTTCTCTTTTCGGGCTAGTCTTTTCTTAGTCTCAGGGTACCTTGATGAAGCTATGGTCCCAATACTTGAATTATTTCTTTATATGAATATTCATTTAAGTTATTATGTTCTTTCATATTTTCATAGTTTATGATTCATATTCATGCATGAACATAATGTTTTTGTCTCAACAAAAATTTAATAAAGAAGTGTTTTCTTAAACTAAAGGTTCATTTTAAATAAATAGATTTCTTAGAAACTCAAGAACGTGCTTGGAAAGAGTTTTTCTCAAATAAATAAAAGAATTCATGAAAAACTTATCTTTCATCAAGAATTAGAAATTCTTTTGAAATCATTATAAAGCAACAAAAGTATTATTTTCAAAGTTGTTTAGAAAATAAAACTACTCCTTAAGAAATTAAAGTAACTACAAGAGATTAAATTTAGAAATATTCATCTCAAATAACTTAAGAACCCTTTCGAAAGTAAGATGAGTATTCCAATAAAATCTCAAGTTCAAAAACCTTACTTTTTATAAATTGAGACAACTTCATTTACTTCATACATTTATTATGAATCATTATATATATGTATATACCTTCCAAAAAGTTTACAAATTACTTAAAGTATTTATCCTTTCATGAGAGCCTTTGTTTACAAAGAAGGAAAACAAGTTTTACAAATTCGTAGCAAATCTGGTCGCTATCTTTTTGGAACCCAAACGACCTAGTTTTATGAAAATAAGCTTAGAAATGCGTAGATCTTTTCGAGTAGGTAGAAAACGGTATGTTATACGCGAAATTCCGAGTTAAAATGAGCAAGTTATGACCATTTTAAGTTGGAATTTCCCCTTATACGATTTTACCGCGATTTTAAGGAAAGATTAGAATCTTCAAGAATAGAAGTCTTATAAAAGACTCATTTTGGGTATTTCATCTTGTTTAGGTGACGAGGGACCCGAGATCATCTATCTGGAGGACTACTACGATTAGATCCACCGATATGGAGTGAGTTAATTCTTTTCCTAAGTTCATTTCCTTTTTTGTGCTTGTAACTAGTAGCATTAGAAAACTAGGAAAAGAAATGAACCATTGCTATGAAATAATTGTTGAATGAAAGTTAAGTATATCGAAAGATGATATCTTAAATAAAGTGTGATTTATGTATTGGGATGATGAAATTATGATTGATCACTTTTCTAATATGAATTCAACTTATATGATCGATCGTTAAATTAAAATTATTCATGCATATCATATACATAAATTGCATTTGTTCACTACTTTTCTTCGTGTAGGGAAACGAGGAAAGAGTAGTGGTGGCTGGTAGGAACCGGTAAGTCTACATGATGGCTAGTAGGAGCCGGAAAGTCTACAGGGCAAGCAGGAGCCGGTAAATCTGCAGATATTGATGGTCGTATGGGCCTGTAACCTCCCAACCCTTGTCATGGAGGGCGTAAAATCCATGCTATACTTGATTTCCGGTTAATCATGTGTATCTTACTTGATCATATGATTGATGCATTCTCATATGCTTTGAATAAATACTTGATTGATCTTTGGAAATGTCTTATAGTTGGAATTTTCTCACTAAGCTAGTCATGCTTATACCCTTATAGTTTTCTCTTACAGTATGATTACTTATGGTTGGCCCCGAGGAGCCCTGTTTTCCAGGTACGAGTATAAGTTACTAGGAGTTTTTTGAGGAAGTTTATGTATATTTAGTTTTGAACATAGACTTCTAGGAAAAATCTCTATAGTAGACTTATGTAGTAAATATGTTTAATTTGATATTAGTATTGTTGATCAAAGACTTTAAGGCGGGGGAATGCCCCTAAGATGATGTACGAATTTATGATGAAATGAAGATCTTATGATTATTTATTTAAGTTCATGCTTGTTTTGCTATCTATTTAAACGTAATACCCCTATGAGTCTCCTACTATCTTGGAAGCACGCCTTGCATATGATATCGAAGCTCCTACATGACTATGGTTTGTCATTCATTAGCTTTAATATTGTATGCTTTGGACTGCCATGTTTAGGGTACCCTCTGGGGCGTGACAATTTCTTTGCTGGAAGTGAGTTTAGACAATTCTTGCTTCTTGTTTGTGCAGTGATACTATATGACCAAAAGTGAAGGGAAGAAGCTTGTTAAATTTAATTCAAATCCGGAAAAGCTTATTCTTAAAAATCGAAAGAAAAACAAAGGATCAGCTACATCATCCTCTCCAACAGTAGACATGGTTGATCCAATTGAGGAAAGAGGATAAGAATTTCAGAATGATAATTCCAATTTACATCATGTTGCACCACGGACTAATTCTGATTTCGTAAGGCCAACGTTGGTGGGAACTAACTCCAGTATAATACGTCCTTGGGTTGCTGCACATAACTTTAAGTTGAAACCAGCTGTCATTCAAATGGTTCAATAAAATGCACAATTCGACTGTCTTCAAGACGAAGATCATAATGCTCACATTTCCTCATTCCTAGAGATTTGTGATACCTTTAGGTATAATAGAGTGAGTGATGATGCGATTCGTCTTCGTCTCTTTCCATTTTCACTTAGAAGCAAGGCAAAACATTGGTTGAACTCTTTGCTTAGGAATTCGATCACTACATGGCAGGAGCTTATCAAGAAATTCATGGATAAGTTTTTCCCTCTTTCGAAGACAACAAAGTTTAGAGCTGAAATTCAATCATATCATCAAATGGATATGGAGACTTTGTTTGAGACATATGAACGATTTAAGGAATCTATAAGGAGATGTCCACATCACGGTATTCCGGAATGGTTGCAAGTCCAAATTTTCTATAATGGACTTAACTATCAAACACGTCAAATGATAGATGCCGCAGCTGGTGGTACTTTCAATCATAAGACTCCCAAGGAAAGCTTGAAGCTATTTGAGGACATGGCCATGAATAACTATGAGTGGTCCCACACGAGAAGCCGAGACAAAAGGCCTACTGGTATTTTGGATGTCGATGTGGCTACCACAATAATATCTAAGGTGGAAGCTCTCTCAAAGAAGATTGATAGTTTGTCAATTTCACAACAGCAACAACTTGCTTATTTGAACCTTCTTGTGTTGAGGAATCATTTTCTGAGCAAATCGATTATTTAGGGAATCCTATCCAGGCTCAAAACAATCCTTATAGCAATACCTATAACCAGAGATGGTGAAATTACCCTAATTTTTCATGGAGCAGCAACAACAATATGCAGCAGGTTAATCCTACTCTCAATTCCACTCCTCCAACGGGTTTTCAAAAACAACAAGCTCAAGGTTTCAACTGTCAACTTGAGAATTTGATGAAAAAGTTCTTTAAAGATTCCAATGAAAGGCAAAAATCTTTGGAATTGATCATAAAGAATCAAGATACTACATTAAGAAATCATGGAGCTTCCATCCATAACCTTGAAACTCAAATTGGACAAATTACAAAATGCTTTCCCAAAGATCTCAAGGTTCTTTACCGGGAAATACTGAAATTAATCCAAGGGAGCATGTGAAAGCCATTACTCTTCGGAGTGGGAAGGAAGTGAAATTTAGAACTTAACAATAAAAGGATAAAGAGGAGATTGAACCAATTTCTGAATCAGTCCCTGTTCAAAACGAAGAAAGAAAAACTGAAATTTCAGTTGAGGAGAAATCAATTCCAATTTCAGTTCCGGAATGTAAGCCTCCAATTCCATATCCATCACGGCTCAAGAAAAATTCAGTTGATGAGCATTAGAGTAAATTTTTGGAGATCTTCAAGCAGCTTCATATCAATCTTCCTTTAGTTGATGCTCTTTCCCAAATGCCTAGATATGCAAAATTTCTCAAAGTGCTTCTAATGAAGAAGCAGAAACTTGAAGAGATTTCTACTGTCACTTTGGGAGGAGAGTGCTCAGCTGTGATTCAAAATAAACTTCCAAAGAAACTCAAAGGTCCCGGAAGCTTTGTCATTCCTTGTCTCATTGGGAATCTAGCTGAAGAAAGAGCATTAGCTGACTTGGGAGCTAGTATCAACTTGATGTCGTATCAAATGTTCAAGAAATTGGGTTTGGGGGAACCAAAACCAACAAGGATGCGTTTCCAATTGGCAGATCGGTCAATGAAACTCCCTAGAGCAGTCATGGAGGATGTTCTTGTAAAGGTACAAGATTTTATTTTTCTTGTTGATTTCGTTATTCTTAATATAGAAGAAAATGTATACATTCCTCTTATTTTGGGTAGACCTTTCTTGGCTACCACTAGAGCTATAATTGACATTGATGATGGAAAATTGGTGCTTAGAGTTAGGAATGAAGAGGTGGTTGTTAAATTGTGTGAAGTTTTAAAACAGGGAATTCATCAAGATGATACTTGTTTTGCTATTGATTATCTTGATTTGGCTATTGTTGATTCTTTTCATGATTTGTTATGCCATGATTCTTTAGCTTATTGTTTGATAAATGGAAACCAAGGGATGAATTCTGTTTTGCACCCATTTGTTAATGAGTTTGATAGTCGTTCTAAATTTAAAGAAGGAAATTTTGAAAAAATTGAAGATTTTGTTCTTCGGATTTCAAAACCATCCATAGAAGTTCCACCGGAGCTTGAATTGAAGCAACTACCAGCTAATCTTGAGTATTCTTTCTAGGAGAAAGGATCTAAGCTTACGGTAATTATAATTTCGGATCTTAATCAAGAGCAATGAGAAAAATTGCTCATGGTTCTTAGAAGGCACAAGAAAGCAATTGCTTGGAAAATTGCAGACATAAAAGTAATTAGTCCTTCTTTTTGTATACACAAGATTCTCATGGAGGAGTGTATAAAACCAGTGGTTCAACCTTAACGGAGACTAAATCCAAATATGAGGGATGTGGTAAAGAAGGAAGTTGTCAAGTTGTTATATGCTGGAATGATTTATCCCATATCTAATAGCTCATGGGTAAGCCTGGTTCAAGTTGTTCCAAAGAAGGGAGGAATGACGGTTGTGCCAAATGATAAGAATGAGCTAATTCCCATGAGAACAATAACCGGTTGGAGAGTTTGCATTGACTATCGGAAATTAAATGATGCAACTCGAAAATATCACTTTCCCCTTCCTTTCATTAATCAAATGTTGGAAAGATTGGTCGGACATGTTTTTTATTGTTTCCTAGATGGAATGTCTGGTTATTTTCAAATATCAATTGCACCAGAAGACCAAGAAAAAACGACGTTTACATGTCCTTTTGGCACTTTTGCCTATTGTCATATGCCTTTTGGTTTGTGCAATGCTTCAACCACTTTCTAACATTGTATGATGGCGATTTTTGAAGACATGGTTGGGGAAAGAATGGAAGTGTATATGAATGATTTTTCCGTTTTTGGAAATTCATTTGATGAATGTCTTTATCATTTGGATTTGGTTTTGCAGCGATGTGAAGATACTAACTTGGTCCTAAATTGGGAGAAATGCCACTTTATGACTCAAGAAGGAATTGTTCTTGGGCATAAGATCTCAAAGAAAGGCATTGAAGTTGATAATGCAAAAATTGAAGTGATTTCTAGGTTGCCACCACCTTCCTCAATTAAGGCAATTAGAAGTTTCTTAGGCCATGTAGGATTTATCGTCATTTTTTTAAAGATTTTTCAAAAATTGCAAGGCCTGTGACGAAACTTCTTGAAAAAGATGCACCTTTTGAATTCAATCAAGATTGCATTGATGCCTTTGAGACTCTTAAACACAAGTTAGTCACTGCTCCTATTATGGTCACACCTGATTGGAACCTTCTGTTTGAAATAATGTGTGATGCAAGTGATTCCACCGTGGGTGCTATGTTGGGTAAGAGGAAAGATAAATATTTTCGACCTATTCACTATGCAAGCAAGACCTTTACTTCTAATCAAGAAAATTATTCCACAACTGAAAAGGAGTTGCTTGCGGTTGTCTTTGCTTTTGATAAATTTCGCTCCTATCTTCTCTTATCCAACGTCATTGTTTATACAGATCACTCGACTTTAAAGTGCTTATTCACAAAGCAAGATGCAAAACCAAGGCTCATTAAATGGATTTTGCTTCTTCAAGAGTTTGATCTTGAAATCAAGGATAAGAAAGGAGCCGAAAATTTAGCGGCGGATCATTTATCAAGACTTGAGAATCCATCTTCAAAAGACTTAAATGATGTTGATATTAATGAAAATTTTCTGAAGGAGCAGTTGTATGTCATTTCCACAATCAAGGAATCAAACACGCCTTGGTTTGCTGATATTGCCAACTTTTTGGTAGTAAGAATCCTCCCTAATGAGATGAACCGTCAACAAAAGAAGAAGTTCTTTGCGGATTTGAAGTATTATTTTTGGGAAGATCCTTATTTGTTCCGAATTTGTGTGGATAAAATGATTAGAAGGTGTGTATCTCATGAGGAAGGTTGGAGAATTTTATTTCATTGCCACACCGGGCCAACATGAGGACATCATGATGCCAACCGAACAGCTCATAAGGTTTTAGAAGCGGGATTCTATTAGCCTTCTTTATTTAGAGATGCTCACAGCTATGTCACTCAATGTGATAGATGTCAGAGGTCTGGAAGTATCTCTAAAAGAGATGAAATGCCACAACACTACATCTTAGAGTGTGAAATTTTTTATGTGTGGGGCATTGATTTTATGGGACCATTCCATTCTTCATTTGGTAACAAATATATCCTAGTGGTTGTGGATTTTGTATCCAAATGGGTCGAAGCGCAAGCTTTGCCAACAAATGATGCTAGGGTAGTGGTCAGATTTTTAAAGAAGTTGTTTTGTAGATTTAGAACTCTAAGGGTACTAATTAGTGACCGCGGCACACACTTTTGTAATGCTCAAATTGAGAAGATCTTAAAAAGGTATGGAGTGACTCATCGGCTTGTAACTCCTTAACACCCACAAACAAGTGGGCAAGTTAAATTGTTCAATAGGGAGTTGAAGCGGATCTTGGAAAAATTAGTTGCAAATCATAGGCGAGACTGGGCGGAGAAGTTAGACGAAGCACTTTAGGCTTATCGAACAGCTTATAAAACCGCTCTTGGATCACTCCTTATAGGCTAGTCTATGGGAAGGCATGTCATCTTCCCGTAGAAATTGAACATAAAGCTTATTAGGTTATAAGGTCAATAAATTTGAATTTGGCCAAAGCTAGGGAACAAAGAAAACTCTAACTTAATGAATTGGATGAATGGAGACTTGTGGCTTATGATAATGCTCATATCTATAAAGAAAAAGCCAAGAAATTTAATGACTCAAGAATCAAACAGTCCAAACAATTTAAATAGAGATATTTTGTCTTGCTTTTTAACTCTAGATTCAAATTGATTTTGGGCAAACTCAAATCTAAATGGTTTGGACCATTTCGAGTCAAGTAAGTTTTTCCATATGGGATTGTTGAATTGGAGCATCCCAAGAAAGGAATTTTTAAAGTGAATGGTCACCGATAAAAATTCTATTTGGGAAATGATTTAAATCAAGTGGGATGTGAAAATTTCAGTATTCTTCACCATATTTTTTATTAAGAAAAGTGAGTTTTGTCGAGCCAACGGCATCAAACAAAAGCGCTTCTTGGGAGGCAACCCAAGTCTAACCTCTAACTTCCTTCTTTTGTTTGGTTATCTTTGTTTTTGTTGTTTGCAGAGTAAGAGTACAAGTACAATTGAGTTTTATCAACACGGAAGAGAAGACTTTATTTTGATGAAGACAACATGCAAACAGGGCCATTCACCCTCCTGTTGTACCGACTAAACACGTTTTGCAATTCCAAACATAGCAAACGCTGATATAAATGGCCTCGTTTGGATACCCATTTGCATTTCGGATTGAAATCAGTGGCCATAATGGCCACACAAACGAGGCTGTTTCCATTCGTTGTTTCTCAGCTCACCTTAGTAGCTATAACGGCCATGCAAACAGGCACGTTTTCCAGGACGTTTGCTCATAGTATATATATATATATATATATCCTGCTCCTCTTCTTCTTTTTCTCTTTTCTTTTGTTCCTCTCTTGTTCACAAACGAGGCTGTTCTTCTCTTCTCTACTATTTCTTAATCTCTTCTCACACCAAGCACAACACGATCCATTCTCTTCGATTATGATTCATCTCCAAATGGGAAATAAATCAGTTACAGATCTTCTAGTGGATCTTCCAGCACTTTAAGACCACCACCATCATTGACTAAGGAGCATCGACACCATTTTAGAGAAATTTTGAAGACTAAAATTTTCAAAACTAATGTTCTCTACAACTCAGATTTAACGAGGGAATATAGGTTGGACTCTGATTTTCAACAATATTTTGCCGATTCAGCTTGGGCAAGATTGTTTGCTATCCAAGAGAACACTATAAGGCAATCACTTTTGAAGTGCTTTCATCCTTTGAGATTGCGTACCCATATCCAGTCAATGGACTCCACAATGAGGTTTCTTTTTCAGCTTTTGGGCAATATTATCACATTCTTATGGCACAATTTTGTGTTTATTCAGGACTTTACGCTGAAGAGGAAGTACAAAGCGATGATTTTCAACAACTTTCAAACACATGGGACCAACAATATGACATGAACAATTTTTGGAAGTCCATTTCTTCCAGGTGGCCTTATGATTTCTCTGCTTCAAGGGGCACTCAACTACGAGAGAATAGTGCTCGTTTGCTTTAATAGATGCTTGTTCGATCTTTGAATGGTAGAATTCATAGTACTAGTGTTGTCAGTCAACTTGATTTATTTGCCATGTTTAGCATGATGACTAGTACTATAATTAATGTAGCTAATCAATTAGCTTTTGCAATTCACCATCAGACTCAAAATTCAATTCATGGTGTGTTTTGTGGAGCTTTTATTACTAGAATTTTGAAAAATATGGAGATCTTTCCAAGTGAAGAGCCTAAGGACATTGCTTCTGTTTCTTATATGATGACTGAGAGTATTCTTCTTTAATGGCAGATTCCAAAGGCTGCCACTACTCAAGATGACTCAATTCCTCTACCTGCTGAAGATGAAACTGTTCAGGCTTTATCTTCTCATCAATTAACTAAGGAGATCTACCACTTGAAGAAACACCAGACAAAACTTCTCAAGAGACAGAAAAAGCTTAAAACTCTCATTATTTCATGTTTTAAGTCTATTGCTGAAACATTAAAGTCATCTTTGCCCCCCTTGAGTTTATTCTTCTAGTAGTGAGGACGAAAATGATAGGGAGCCACATTTAAACCCAAATGCTCCTAGCACATCTAGATTAGCTATTATTGATGATATCGATGATCTTGATAGAGAGATTGATAATTATGCAGCTGAAGAAGCAGGAGGAGATGAAGAAGCCGGTAGCACAAAGATTTTGGAGCATGAGTCTGATAATGACGATGCAAGAACCACCACTCCTATGTTACACATGGATACTACTTTTGAACTAGGAACTGGAAGATCTGATGATTAATTTGGTTTTACCTTTCTGAAAGACTGTTTTGCTTTCTAGTTTTGAAAGAGAGAGAGAGACAAATTTAAGTCCATACTTAATTGCTACTCTTACTCTGATGCTATCTTTTCTTTCTAACTTTTGTGTTTTCTGTTTCTTTTGTGTTTCTTTTGTCCTTGTTTGCATCATGCTGCAGGTTATCCTTAACTGGATTTATTGCCTCCACTCTAATCTTCAGGGCGGTACCTTTCCCTCTCTCTTTTTCATGCCTTAATTTTGTCATTCTATTCTTTCCTCCTTTGAACTATCATGGTAAGACATTAAGGACAATGTCTCAAACAAGTGTGGGGGAAGGAAGTAGACACTTTCTTTAAGAAGGAGAAGAGGAATTAAGGGTGTTTTGTGCTAATTTTTGCCTTGCACAAAAGTTTGATAAAAATTTCAAAAATTTCAAATTTCCTACTAACTCTTTGTAAGATAATTGGACTTTGAAATCATGATACCATTTGAAATCTATAGAATCACTTTACACTGTCACTTTACTTTACTTTGAATCTTTAATACTTGGTCAAAGTTATGATTTAGAATCTAAGTGAAACAAGCTTACTTACCTTTAATGATGGATTTTAGAGTTGGATTTAGATTTGGGGTCCTTAGTAAAAGGTTAAGTGGTTTTAATTTTTAAGTTCACTAGGATTATATTGTTCCATTAAGAAATTTGAAAGCTCTTTAATCTCTAGTGAAAGGGCAAATGAGATATTTCTCATAGAATTCTCTCTTAAGTTTAAAAAATAAAAAATATATATATAAGAGAGAAAGCCTTTACTCCACTAACTCAGGTAAGTGGATCAAGAGTATAAAAATCTGAATGTTAGAGTGGGTAAAAGTTCGTTAGGGTATTTTAAAACCTGGTCACTTGAGTGATGACCTCGGGATGTACCAACTTAATGATCTGACTATAACAAGAAAGATGAAAAGGTAAATAAGGATGAAAATATGCGAGCAAAAAACCTGTCCAGAGGAATTAGAAAAGATGGAGTTAAAATAAAACCCCCAACACCCCCCCCCCCCCCCCCTTGAAGACCAATTGAATAAATCATGCTTAAATAAAAAATAAAATTTAAAGATCACAAAAAGGAGATAAGACTAAGGGAGATTTCGATGCAATATACTTTCATTTTAGATTCTTGTGCTTAGAAAGATGATTGATGGAATTATATACTCTCAAGTGAACAAGTGAAGTGGACCAAGTCTCTTTTTGCTTTGTTTGGCCTTGGATTTACTTTTTACTATGAAAGCTATTATTAAAGAGTAAGGGTAAAGCTTGGTTTACTTTGATTAATTTTAGAAGATTGGCTAAAGTATTTAGTTGATTCAATAACCTATGGTAGAGTGAAAGTTTTCTTTTAAGAATGAAGGATTTAAAATGAACTTGAATGATTGTTATCTTGTAATATGAATCATAATTGATGATTAGTCCATTTGCTGGTCATTTCTCCTCTATTTCTAATTATATGAATTGTTTTGCTTGAGGATAAGCAAAGAGTTAAGTGCAGGGGAAATTTGATAAGTGATATAACACCGTCATATCTAAGATGATTTTGGGCTCATTTATTTGTTTTTCTAAGTAAAAATCATCTAAAAATGGTTCTTAGTGCTTAATTTTTCAATTTCAAGCTCTCTATAAAGAAATATTTCAAATTCAACAACTTTAGAGCTAAACAGCACATTTAAGAACAAATCAGAAAAGCAAACAGCCACCCAAATGGCGTCGTATGGAGGGATGTTTAGAATTAGGACACTCAGGATTTGGCCAGTAGCCGCAACAGCCAAGCAAACAGCTCTGTTTGCAAGAGTGTTTGCTCCAGTTTTGAGGGCAATAGGTGCAACAGGCGAGCAAATGGGACCATTTGTACCCCCGTTTGTAGCTACGAATTCTTCTCTCTGTTATTTTTCTTTTCTTTCTATCTTGGACCCATTTATATATACTTGAGAGGAGAGAGAAAGTTAGTTATGTTCAAAAATAGACAATTACATACATCCTTTTCCTCTGTTTTTGAGAGAGACTTTTTACGGGAAAACAAGTTACAAAGAATTTAAGTAGAGATTTATCCGGATTCATAGATCTAATTCCATCAATTGAACTTCATTTTTGCAGGTTATATTCATGACTTTGTTCTCATATATTGAAATTCAATCGTTTTTTATCATCTCAATGGAGGAGTAATTTGTAGATCTAGATCGAGTTTAGATTTTAATTTCATCGTGTGTTGAGGATCCGATCTTAATGATTTCCTGTTGATGTTCTTATATTTTAATTGCATGTTCTTCATCGTTTTTCTTCGATTTGTACATCCGGAGTACAAGTTTATATTTGATTTCATCTAAGTTGATTGAGAAATTGCTTTTATGAATAGATATATGCAATTAGATCAAATTTGATTGTGATCCTAGAGATAGGTTGCAAGAATCTTCCATGTTCCTCTGTTTTCTTGAGTTTGTGAACTTCATGTGATTTTAGATTGAAATTAGTTAAGGAGAGATCTTAATTAATCGATCTAAGATTAGATAAGTTGATATATCCGAGAGGAACTTGTATAAGAAACTCAATGGTATAAGAAATCAATTAGGTTTATCTTTAGTATTATGATTCACATGATGAAGTTAATTGAAGAACAAGATCTAGATCGCTTTAGTACTTGATTTCTAAATCTCACTTGTGTTCTAGTGCTTGTGTTTCCTAATCCGCTACAATTCATCGTTCTCGTAGTAGTAGTTAGTATTAATCGATCTTTTACTCAATCTTCTTGCTAAATAGTAGAGTTAAAGTGATTACTAGTACTTATTCTTCCTCGTGGACGACCTTGATCTAAATGCTATATTACGATTCGATAGGTTCGCTGCCTATTGTCCTTCATAGTAATTTGAGAAAGAGTTTTTACAAATTTTAAACTACGATTGGCAAGGATTTTTTTCCATTAACAAAAAAAAAAAAGGGAAATGGATTACGGTGTAGTATTGGAGGAAAGGACAAAAAGTGATATTATGAGTCTTTTTTTAAGTTTGACTTGTTCACGAGAGGAAAAGAAGATTATGGTTGAAGGCTTGGAGAAATGAAAATAGTATACTAGATGAGTTGTTAATGATGGGGGTTTGATGTTGATGTTTGTTTGTAATCACTGGGTTTTTACCATAGCATTAGTTAAAAATTTTATAAAAAATTAAAAATCTAAATCTAATTCTATATCCTAAAATAATAAATGTTTTGGTAGTATATTAATTATTATCCCATAGATGCTCTAAAGTCTAGTTATTTTATATGCATTAAGGATTTTTGAAATTTCATTTTCTATATTTAAATCTTTTATATCCTGAAATAATATATTATTTGCAAGCTATATACCATTAGTTTTAAAGTATGGATGTGTTGTCCTTTGTCTTAATAAGGTTTTTTTTATTAAATGATGAATGGTAACTCGTAGTTATACCATGCTTATTTTCTTTTACAAGAAAAGAAAAGTAATTGGAGATTCGAAAGTTTACACCAATTAGGTGTTGTTGTTTTTAGAAAACAAACACAATATTTTTGAAAACTACTTTTCTAACATACTCTCTTTTACCTGCACAAAATCTTTTCCTCCAGACCTTCGTATTTTTAGCTGGAAAAACCTTAAGATCGCATTCACAAGCTACATAACCAGTGTTTTGGAAAGAAGAAAGTGAAGTAATCTCAAAAAGTAGGACAGGTATCTTCATTTGACTTGTTTTCAAAGATTTCATAAAGTATCTTCATTAAGTACACCAATGCATGTGCATATTTCACCATTAAGAAATGTTAAAAACATATAAAAGGATACTTATTGAGTTTATTTAAGCTTAACATGAATAATTTCTATTTTATGTGTTAAAAAAAACAATTTGAGCTTATTTGAACAAACAAAACAAAACAAAACATGCAAAAAACAGAGTAGATCAACTCTCTAAGCTCTTATGATAGATTTAGAGATAAGTACAAGAAGATAAGTCTCATGTTGGATCAGTAGGTTGTTAGAAGTTGTTGTGTTAGGATGCCTTTATGCTTGTTTTGATGTTAAGATCTGTTTTGGAAGAGTTTATAGCGAGATAGAGTTGTTTTTTATGTTGTTTTGTTTGTTGTTGGAGTCATGGCCAAGTTTTTCCTTCAAGGTGGATTAGTGGTAGACTTAGTATAAGTGTCAAGGGCTAAGTTTTGATGCATAGTATTTGCCGTGGCCTAAAGTCAAGCCCTTGACATGCTTACGATAGACACGAAAGGCTGTCGCGCCTAAGAATGAGTTTAAGTGTAGAGCACAGTGCTAGTCACAACCCATAGTCGAGCCTTCGATGTGCCCTGCGACAAACACTAAAGCCTGTCGCGGCCAAAATAAAACAAAGTGTATGCACAGCTTCTGTCACATCTTAATGTCAAGCGCTTAACATGCTCGGGACACTAGCCATGAGTTTTTTAGCAACACACAACCCCCAGTTTATTGAGGCATGACATGGTTTTCTTGTAGTGATGTACCCTACGACCTTTCCTAAGTTGACCCTCGACCCCAACCTGTGTTGTTAACTTTTAGAATCACTTTAGTTAAGAGGGTTATAGCATGCTTCTAGGGTGCAAGAGTTCTTATTAGAGTTTCTTTTTTCCTAGTTTTGTGTAGCAATGTGACATTCGACCCCTAGTTTGCCTTGGTACGAGCCTAATTTTGTGTAGTGATGTGACCCTCGACCTAATCTAAGTGGTAAGCGGTGATGAAGAACATAAGTTAAGAAGCTTTTATCAGAAGTCTAGGACACTTAAGTTCTTATAAGAGTTCTAATTTCTCTGTTATATGTTTAGTGATGTATGCTAGTTGTTCTATAGAAGCTTTCAATCAAGACCCAAAGTTTCTAATAGACTACTACAATCTCTAAGCAGGATGCACAGGTGAGTGACTTGTACCTTATCATGAAGTTATGCTTGTAGTATAGCTGCACTCGTCTCTATATGAACATAACTGATTATGTATGGGGATAGGGATAATGTGTGCTATATGGTGCTTGGATGTGTAACAAGCTTTAATATCAAAAGTGATAGCAAACTTCCTATTGCTGATGTATAATGAGCATTGATGATTGTCTAAATATTGGTTGGCCATTAATAATATGACCTAAGTTTTATTCGAACCTTAATTCAAAATGGACATGCATTGCACGATAGCACATTGCATTTGCATCGTACGCATGTTACGTATTGATATTTTAATTCTATGGTAATTCCTTGTCACATTAGGAGAGTCCAAGTGGGGTTATCATAAGGAACTGTGTAGGCATTGAAGGGCATCGCTTGAGTTAAAGTCAGCTTTTATGGTGTTAACACTTGGGGAGATTCTAATGGAACTAAGGTGAAGTTGAGATTATGTTGAATATGTATATAAGTATGTGCATATACTAAGTAAGTTTTGGAAAAGGTTATCCTTCCTCAGTTTTCAATCTCTCATAGGCATGGACTGCTTAAGCTGGTCCCTTTAAGCCCTAAAGGAGGGCATAAATCCTTATTGGTTTGGAATTCAATCATCTTAACTGTGCATTATATAAGGTTGAATGTGGCATTCTATACGTTTGTAATTAAAACTTGTTTGGCATCTGTTTAAAGTGTGGTCTAATCTTGTTATCTTACTAAGTTGTGGTGTGCTCACATTTCTATATATTTTATGTGCTTTCATGGATCTCTAGAGTGGATCCAAGCTTGAGGCAAGGAAAGGTAGTCAGCTTCAGGGTAGAATCCAAGGCTCGAGTGAGAGTTGAAGATAGTTTCTTTTGTATAGAATATCTTATGTTTGTTTCTTGTAAGTTTGTAAGGCTTTGTTAGGAGCTGGTCCTAGGTTATTTGCAAGGATATATGTTGTAAAGAACTTATATGAATGCGAAATTTCTCATCTCAATAACTTCATGATCCTATTTTAAATGTCCACGCCATCGAGTGTTCTAATAGTTTGATACTTGCAAGTTTTATTGAAAAGCCTTGGTTAGCTTATTTATATTTTTTTTATTTTTCAAGTCACAAGGGACATCGATGCTACTAGGATGCCCTGTGGGGGTGTGACATTGTTGGATATGGGGAATGGTTCACATGATAATTTATTCCAACTATCTTGAATATTTTAGGAGATCACGGTTTCTCATAAAGGCTTGAAACAATTCAAAGTTTAGTGGATCTGATCATTTTAGGACATACAATATATATTTGGTTCATAATTCATGTTTATCCCATTTTTCTAATTAGTTCCATATTTTAGGGTTGTAGAAGCTTGTCTGACCGAGTTTAAAGTTTCTAAGGTTGACTCGGTTTAACTTGAAGGTTCTAGTTTCGGTTATATTTTCGATTCTAAGGTTTTACTTATAAAATTATCATAAAACTTTGTGAGTTTACAATCATAGGAATTATTTCTTATTATTTTATTATTAGATATTATTTGGATATACTACCTCAATTTTTGTATTAGGGATCAAACAGGTGAATTGTTTAGTGTAGGGTTTTCAAATCAATTAAGTTATTGAATTGTTTTGATGGTGATATATTTTTCCTAAACAATATTCCTTTAGGGTTCCGGGCTTTTTTTATTTCATTAGACATCTTAATATTATTGAATCTTTATTTAACTCTATTTAGGGTTCAAAATTTTTTGGAATCTAAGTTTAGTTTAATTTATATGGTATCATAGGGTTATAAAATTTATTTGATTTAATCTAAGGTTTTTGAGATTTTGGTCTGATCTAGCATGGCTTAGGATTTCGATTTTGATTCAAATTTTAGGGTTTGCAATATGTTTTATTTATTTTATTAAAATTCTAATTAATTTTCTAATATGATTTCGGCCTACATTATTTAATTAATATCATATTATTTTCTTGATTTATGTGTTTGATTATTTACTATTATAATTGTCTTGATAGAGTATTTGTTGTATCAAATGATTTTTCATATACGTAGTTTGTGCCAATAATTGTAAGCTTTCTTAGGTAATTAGCTTTAGGGTCTTGTTCTATTATAGGTTATATTGGTATGATGATTACGTATATATTATTACAATAATTGTTAAATTATAATGGTACTTATGTTACAATAAATTACTAATATTACGATATTGGATATAACATATTTATAAATCATATAGCATTCCTACAAGTTGATAAGTTATCATGATTAATATAATATTATAATAGCTATGATCTTAATATTGTTAACTTATTAAAATTATCTTAATATGTGGATCAGTTATGTTATTATTTATTATATAACAAAATAACTTTTTTGTTGTTATTATTATTTTTTTTCACTACAATGTATATTGTTAATTACCATACACTTTTAATGCTATTAATACTATAACTACGACCATTGTAAATTGTAGTAATAGTTTGTCATATAATTATTATGTACCATGTGCCCAATTTAAACACATGATTAAATTGGTAATGTAGAATATTTCATTAATACTAATTTTAGAGCTTCTATATTATATTTTTGTAATTACTGTTTTATGTTTTGAATATTTTCTCATATAATAAATCATATGATTTGAGTGACTTTTATAAAGTGTTGCTTATTTAAGGGAGTGGTGCTATTAGTTTCTTCAAGATGTTCCTTCTTAAGAGGTTACTTTTTTATGAATAGCTTCTTCAAGGGGCTATGATCATCTTTAATTATAAGTTTATAGAAAAATATATGTTTGCGATTGTTTTGAAAATTTACTTGTTAACGTTATTTAATTCTATATTTTTTATATGTAGAAGTTAAAGTTTTGCTTAATGACTTATTACGTTATTCTTATTTGAGAATTTTCGAGGAATATTTACTGTTTTTCAAATTATTATTATTATTATTATTGATTGATGGATTGATAGTTCTTTTAAATTTACTAAAGTCTTAATAATTACTTCGTTGATTTACTATTGCTCATTTATTGCAAAAACTTAAGGAAATTTTTGTTAATGATGATTCGAATTTCTTAAACTATAATTAAACCATTCATATTTTAATATTTTTAAATCACAAAAAGTAGGTTATACAAAATTAGGGTGTTTACAGTTTTGCTGTGTATATTAAAACTCATCTCACTATATGCTGAAAATCACAAGATAAGTTGTTGACATATATGATAAATCAAAATTTTAGTATATACTTTCTAATTAGTTTAAACTACTATAGTATCTTTTCCATGAAACAAGTTTTATGAACCACTTCATGTAGCTATTTTGGTAGCATTGCAAAAGTTAATCCACTACCAAAATAAACAATGTAGATTGGAGCCTTAATCTCATAACTCAAACTTAAGGTATCAAAATATTTTATGGCAATATATATATATATATATATATCATCCATATTATGGAAATGAAGCTTGTATAAGTGTATAATCTATTAAGTGTTTGTATAAAAGTTTTAAATGATAAAAAATATGATATATCTAAACATATGTTATAATATAAATATATGTGTATATATATTTGATATAAGCTATATAATTATATCTAATAAAATTATATATTGTACATAATATATTAAGTATAATCTGAATATAGACATATTATATGTAGTATAACGAGATCCATATTATAAATCTATATATATTTGATATATATTATGCAAAATATATTTTAACATTATTGTGATATCTAATATAATAATACACATTTATAATAGAATGTTATTTAAAATACACTAGCGAGGGGCACACCATAATGCATGTGTGAATATTAAAGAATAGTATAAGTAAATTTTTATTATAAAAATTTTTTTAAGTCAACTTATATGCATAATAACAAGAAAAATAAAAGCACTAAAACCATGATATGACCTTTTTAATCTATTAATTAATCTCATTTTATTAAATTACTACTCTAATGTGATGATTGAAAAAATTAATTCACCCAAGATTATGTTTAATTCTTAAGATATTCTACATATTAAATTTTGTGGTGTTAATTTAGGATACAATATGATTTTAAATTTGGCACACTCCAAAGGATACCCTAAACGTGGCAATAATCATGTACATAATATTAAAGCTAAAAAATGATTTCCTTAGTTATGCGAAAGCTTTGACATTATGTACAAGGCATACTTACACGACAATAAGAGATGCTCGAGGAGTTAAGTAATTTAAGAAGATAACAATATAGAAAGCATTCAAGAATTGCTAAATATAACTTTATAACTTAAAGATCTAATTCTTACAACTCATAGGGGCATACTGTAATCACCCAAATTTATACAACTCGCATATAATAATCATTAAGTAAATAACATAAACTTTTTTAAAAGGTTTTAAGAAAAGTCACGAGAATCACTCCTGATTTTTTTTTATCTAAGAATATTAAAACACAAATAATTTAACTATCTTTTAAATTTTTGAATTGTTGTAAACAAAATTTTAAGATAAAATTTTTTTATAACTTCTTGATAATACCCGGGTAAAAGTCGAAATATATAAATAAATGAACGAAAATGATATTTTAACTAGATGATGATAATAATAATAGTAGTTATAAAATATAACATTCCTAATAATTACAAAAATGAGTGATGAGTAAATAAATAATTATAAAGAAATGATGCTAAATCTAATAACTCAA
The DNA here is from genome assembly GCA_024138025.1 of Combretum micranthum. Classification (NCBI taxonomy): domain Eukaryota; kingdom Viridiplantae; phylum Streptophyta; class Magnoliopsida; order Myrtales; family Combretaceae; genus Combretum; species Combretum micranthum. The sequence continues at coordinate 141,833 of JAMXBD010001784.1, forward strand.
ACCTTAAGATGTTTCATAAAAACAAAAATAACAAGAAACGCCAAACCAATATAATAAAAGAATAAAACAATATAATCATATAATATATGCAATAAACAAACCTGAAACATAGAAACAATTACAAAATAATACCGAGTTAACACCCCCATTTGAGCGCAGACTTGCACAAGACGTTACCACAGCTTCCTAAATTCCCCTGTTTGGACTTCCCTTACTACACATGAATTTTATTTGTTTCTTTTACATCATTTAACCAATTTTTACACATTTTACTTCCATCAAAACATCATCTAAACACTATACAAGATAGTTTTCATACTTCTAATACTTTTATACTCATTCAACGATCTCAAACACCTCCAAACTCTTCCATTAAACCCTATATCTACTATTTATCATCTTCATCACCAACCCAACATGTATTAAACATCAAACCAACACATACACAAACATAACCAACAACCCAAATAAAGTAAATAAAAATTTCTCTTTTAGACATCATAAACCTCTTGATTCTTCTTTGTCTCTACTTTCCCTAAGCTCTTAAAGCTCCCATGTTCATGGTCTCCATCTTCTTTCATGTTTTATATCTTCATTTCCCTCTCTAGTTTCCTTTAAACTTGAGATTTTGAGTATGATTTAAGAGAAAGAAAAAGGAGAGGAAGAAGAAGAACGTAAATGGCAAGAAAAGAAACGGAAAGAGAAGAGAATGAAAAAAATTACCAGCTCAAAGGAAAAGAAAAGTAATTAAATAGGATAGGGACAAAATAATTAAGGATAATTATGAGTAAAAAAGTTCAGTTTAAATCTTTTAGATGATTTTCTTGAGAACAAAAAATAATTGGAAAATGATTTTAAGATGTATAACATATAAATTAATAGATTAAAGTTGCCACCACCACGCAATGGCTCGGATGGACTATGATCATCGAGGGTCGCATGTTCACCATAAGCCTCAGCCTAAGGGATGGGAACTACATTATCTTGAGGAATGCAGCCCATCTTCCAGGGTCACGCTAGTGTCATTACTTTGAATGACCTTGCTTCGAGAATGTGGCTATATGTATATGTTATTTTATATATATGAAGAAACATGTTTTGATAAGTTGTTTTAGATCTCGAAGTAGTAAGGTTTTCGAGTGCTGATTGTTAGCAGACATTCCCCGACCCTTGATACAGAAGGCACAAATCCATTCTATATGTGGTTACTACTTGGCTGTGTATATTTGTGTTAGAGTTTTCATATGAAAATCAAAGTGTTTGTAGTGGAAATTTAAAGAGAAAACCCTAGAAACTAGTGTCCATGTGTTTTGATTATATTAAAACACACAAGAATAATTCGAGAATTATACCTTAATCTTGCGGCTTAAAAATAATCGGTAGATCAGATCCATAGGTGCCACTACTTTGCAATCTCCTCGACCATATCCACACGAATGAACACACCTTCAAAGCATCTCTTGCATACTTGCTATCGAGAAGCTTTCTAGATCAGGTCGAGACTCAATCTTCTCATGACTCTCATGTTTTTCTTTTTTTTTTTTTTTTAGGGTTTATAGAATTTCTCTATAAGTCTAATTTTGATGACACACGTCGTTAACCCTAAATGGACCCCTTATGTGCTATTTATACTAATGTCAATAATCCTATGAATAATGACATTAGTACCCCCTATCTAATCAGAGATAAATCAATTATAAATTAATTTATGAACATAAGAATCCCTAATCCGATTAGGGATTATAAAATTATAATTCTTAACAAATTATAATTATTTATTATTCTTAATAAATTAAGAAATAAAATTATTATTCATGTTGGATTTATTTAAATTCAGTCCATGATCCTTTTAGTCCATTCTTTTATGTGCAACCCTATAGGTTCACTTAATGTTAGCAATTGACTTAAAAAATGATTTTTGGTCAACAAAACATAAGTGGCCTCTAACAAGACATTATGTTCATCCAAATTAAGTAAAAATCGATGATCCAATTTTACTTGATTCATAATTATGTCGTTATCCTTTTATTACATGATATTTAGATTGAACATAAGACATGGTTATTATCACTCTTATATTGTTCAATTTTATCATTTCTTGATCTCCAAAGGAACTGATGAAACAAATGAAATTGACAACGCTATTAATTCATTTAAGCATGAATATGCATTTCTCAATCTCACTTATTGAGGGGCCCAAAGATATCTCCCCCATAATGAGAGGAACAAAGCTCATCTTAATCACTCAACTTTCTCTACATGATTCATATTATGTCCAATCATAACCTTTATAATTATCCGATTAAAGTCAATGTTTGATTGAGTCGAATTATAATGTTCCTCATGTTGGAACCTACGGTAATTTCATGTCTAAGGATATACCTATATCGTCATTATGAGAATCACTTATGACATTAATCCATGTAGTGATCTTATAGCGGGTCAATCCATACATAATTCTCCAATATTTACCTTTGAGTTTGATTTGTATCTTCATACAAATAAACATCTCATGACTAGCAAACAAACCTCATACTAGATTTAATTCATTACCGTTCCCACGCTAATGAGCATCTAAGGACATTTAGAATAATTAAATTATTTATGGATCCTATTATAAAGTATACATACAAATAATATAATAGAAATACCTCTGTATCAATACTATACATAAAATGACAATATCCAGTAATTGGCCTAGAGCATAATTACTAACAATATATTCATTTGCTTGTCTGCACTGTATATGCTTATTTAAATAACTTGTTTGCTCTTGCTTGAACAGTATGGAGTGAGAATATACTTCACTCAACTGGATGTAGCTGACTCCCCAATAATATTTTTTTTTTTTTTTTTGCACGTAAGTTGAAAAACTAGGAATGGGATAGGATTTGAGCAAAGAGTTTGTCAACAATCAAGTTTTACAAGATAGGTAGAGGACTGAAAATTTGATAGGCTAAACTAGTTAAGAGATGAAACTTGAAAATGGAGAATTCTTTCTTAATTTAGCCAAGTTGATGATTTTCATAAACCTGGGTATATCTTATCTTGTCATTTGATAGAATATCTTATTCTTTGCGGTCCTTATAGTATATGGAAGCCTTGATACCCAAAATTATTTTCATAATGAGAGGGATAAATCTCATCTTAATCACTCCACTTTCTTTACATGATTCATATTATGTCCAATCATAACCTTTATAATTATCCGATTAAAGTCAACGTTTGATAGAGTCGAATCATAATGTTCCTCATGTTGGAACCTATGGTAATTTCATGTCTAAGGATACACCTACATCGTCATTATGAGAATCACTTATGACATTAATCCATGTAGTGATCTTATAGTGGGTCAATCCAATGCATAATTCTCCAATATTTACCTTTGAGTTTGATTTGTATCTTCATACAAATAAACATCTCATGACTAGCAAACAAACCTCATACTAGATTTAATTCATTATCGTTCCCACGCTAATGAGCATCTAAGGACATTTAGAATAATTAAATTATTTATGGATCCTATTATAAAGTAAACATACAAATAATATAATAGAAATACCTTTGTATCAATAATATACATAAAATGACAATATCCAGTAATTGACCTAGAGCATAATTACTAACAATATATTCATTTGCTTGTATGCATTGTATATGCTTATTTAAACAACTTGTTTGCTCTTGCTTGAACAGTATGGAGTGAGAATATACTTCACTCAACTGGATGTAGCTGACTCCCCAATAATTTGTTTTTGCACGGGTTGAAAACTAGGAATGGGATAGGATTTAAGCAAAGAGTTTGTCAACGACAAAGTTTTACAAGATAGGTAGAGGACTGAAAATTTGATAGGCTAAACTAGTTAAGAGAAGAAACTTGAAAATGGAGTATTCTTTCTTAGTTTAGCTAAGTTGATGATTTTTATAAACCTGGGTATATCTTATCTTGTCATTTGATAGAATATCTTATTCTTTATGGTCCTTATAGTCTATGGAAGCTTTGATATCCAAAATTATTTTCATAGAGATTAATATATATGTATAACATAGTGAGATGATAATTAATTAGTCTTACAAACTCTGATTTGCAAGACGATCATCATATTATTGGTGCACACATGATATGATGATTTTAGGGCAATCATACTTGGCTCCTCTTCTAGGGTTGTTACAAAACTTGAGGAAACCCATTCTACACCCCAATATGTTTAACCACTTCAAAAACAAAAACATCTCCCTTTTCAACATCACAGACTCAAATCAAAATTCCATCATCCACTTAAATCATGATCAAACCATTAAAGAAAACTCATGAACACATCTTCATTCTACACACCACATATTGCTTAAACATTTTGAAATAGTCTAAATTATTCAATAATTAAAATTTCATGTGAATACAATAATAGTTGTAGATATTAAGTTTGAACCCATTTTGATTTATGAATATGAATATGAATATGTAGAAATAGGTTTGATATATCATGTTTATTAATGTTAATTATTGATGTAAGTGATTATGTGTAATGAAATTAATGTTATTATTTTATGTATATTAATGTATGTATAGTGTAATTAATATTTGTGTCTTTTATGAATTAAAATGTATGTGTTATGTTTAAAATTATCAAAACAACTTTTGTTATACTTAAGAATTTGTTGACAGATTTTTACAAAGTTTAAACCTATTTTTCAAGCCTAAATTAAATTCAAATGAGCTCCAAATTAAGCCAAATTTAACCCTAAGTCTTCTATACCTCAAAAGTGAAACTTAAGATAATATTGAGTCACAAATTTGATCAAATATTGCCTCTTTTAGCAGCCCTCATTTTCCATACGAATTTCCCTCTTTTTTCTTTCCTTTCTCTTTTCCTTTTCTTCAAACTATAAACCCTAAACCAAAGACCAATATCAAGCTTTTAGATTAAAAAAAATCTCTCTAAGCCAAAGTCTCTACATGTAAGTTAAAGCTAGTGTAAACTCTTGTTTTATTTCCTTTCTTGTAATATAGGTGTAAAACCTATGGTAGGATTAGTTCATGCCTTTTGAATTGTATGGTTCTATGCATTGATATCTATGTTAGGTTGTGTGTTATTGATATATGAACTTGTTTATGTAATATAGAAGTAGTGAGAAGTGTTGGGGAGAAGTGAATTTGATTTGAGTAGTGAAGTTGAAGTGAAGAGGATGAGAGGATTTGATGTGAATGAAGTATATTTAATGTGTTTTAATGTTCAAAGTTGCTAGAATTGATTAGTGTGGATAGAAGATAGTGTATGAAGCTAAATATGAGTTTGAAGAAGATTAAAGTGTTATATGTTATAAATTTGCAAAGTGCAAAACAGGGGAGAAATAAATTTTTCGAATAGGTCTTTTTGAACATACGTTGGCATCTGGTACTTCAACGCCGCCAACGTAAAGGCGGTGTTGAATGAGATCAAAACCGATTTTTTTAAAGCCGCTTCAAACGCCGCCGGCTTTTTGTAAGGAAATTGGCCAGCGTTTATTTTTCAAATCGTACGCCGGCCACTAGGGCTTCAACGCCGCTAGCGTAGAGGTGGTGTTGAATGCAAACAGAATCAAAATTTTTAACACCGGGATTAACGCTGCCAGCATATAATTCCAATGCTGCCGGCGTTCAGTCAAATTTTGCCTATGTAGAAAGGTCGCGTACCCCCTGAGTTTTACAAATTCAAACTTCTTCAAGTGTCATTCTTTACTTCATATATGATCTTTAATGAATATATAAGCTAAATAAACATGTTTTATGTATGAATTAGATGTTAAAACTATATGTTAAGTTTATCGAATCTCCTTGTATAGTTAACCTAAGATTGTGAAATATATATATATATATATATATATATATTCTACAGTCTATTATTGATTTATTTGATATTCTTATTTCAGTTAAAGATTGTTTGGTTATTCACCCTCTGAGTGAATATAGTAATACACTGTTGGGTACAAGTACGTAATAGCTTGTTTGTTGTACGATAGGACTAGGCATTCTTAAATTGATTTAATTCAATTCGGCTTAATGCTTTGATGAGCCGGATGTCTATTACGCTGTTTAATATGATTCGAGGAGCAGCAAACCTATCATGATGCAATGACATGTTAGTTAGGCGCTTAACCTAAGTCATGATGTAATGACTTTACCATGATACAATGGTACGCTATGAAGCAATAAGATTTGTTTTTGGTTAAGTGGGTAGCCGATGGGAAGAATAGTATCTGAGTAAAGTTTGCTTAAACTTAGGGGGAAATACGATGGTTTAGTTCAAAGTTTATGGGCGTCACGCCCCGAAGGGTATCCTAAATGTGGCAGTCCGCCGTACACAATATTAAAGCCTAGGAATGACCGCCTCAGTCATGCAAAGGCTTCCATACTATGTACAAGACATCTAACACATAGAGGACACACATTGGAGAGATACATTTTATATTGATACACTTAAGTGATGATGTAAAGGAAATACAATTCCCTATACTTCAGATGCAAATCATTATACTTCATATACGAATCACTATAGTTCAAAATACAAATCATTAAACTTCAATTACAGTCATCCATAGACTTCCCTCCATAAACTATTACAAGGCTAATCATAAAACCTAGCTAATAACTTCAAACATTCTTATTCTTTGCCCAAATCCCGAAGTCATTCTCGGCTTCAACCATCTCAGTCCCCACTTAGCATTCTTGAGATAACCTGTTCATTCAAACATCTATTAGGGTATAAGCTACACTAGCTTAGTGAGAATTCTCTTAATTCTGTATCATAACAAGCAAGTTATAATCAACCATATGCTATGCATGAACAAACACATGAGCAAACAGTTATGTATGGGTATCCAGAACCTACACACAGAACGGATTTACGCCCTCCGTATCTTGGGTTAGGAATGGTATTGAAGTCTATACGACCGTTGTTAGCCCTCAAGCCCTCGGCTCATAGCATTCGACTCAGCTAGGCTCATTCATGGAATGCATCCACATGCGCCTTAGTTCCCATGAATGAGCTCTGATACCAGCCTCATTATCTAAACGAGTAATCATTGTACCATACCGATCGACCTGCGTAGGAGTAGCACATTACCAAATGCAATATGTCCGATGCGATGCATGACCAATTTAATTTTTGATTAGGTCAAAATATTCATACATTCTTTAGAGTGACCAACCAATATCATACATATAACAGAAATAATATGAACAGTGCAGTTATCCAATCAAATCGTGGTTTCGATATGCTTTAGTATTTTTTGGCATACATTCATCACAGTCTCATCATATATCCCTTCCCCATTCATATCAATTTTTATCTTGTTCCTATACTTCTAATGCGACTAGCTACAAGCACAAACAAGATAACAAAATAAGAAGAAGACTCACTTAGCTATTGGATCATCGGTCTTTTAGTAAAAGTAATGCGGTGGTAGGGAATCGTCGATTTCGGGATCACCTAAAAAGGAAGAAATACTCTAATAAGTATTTCAACTCAAACTAGTTCAAACGATCTTATATAAACTATCAAATTCGTAATTCTCGTTCTAAGCGGGAATTCAAACTTAAAACGGCCATAACGTGGTCATTTTAACTCGGAATTTCGCAAATTACATATCAATTTCTATCTACTTCGAAAAATCTATCTAATTCTAATATTATATTTAAGTTTTGAAAACTTTGAAACTTCGAAATGGTCGGATCAGATCAGAACAGTAACATATTCCAATTCCAAAAAATAGTTTTGTAAGTGCTTGAAATGTTCCTATTTGATAATTCAAGAATACATGAAACATGAATGATTTCCTAACATGAATGGCATGTAATGAGTTTAATGCATGCATGATCTTGATGATTCTTGCTAAAAGAAAATTTTATAACTTTTTATTTTGCAAGACTATAATAACAACTACTTATGAAAAATCTAGTTTTCTAACTTTGATCATTTTCATTTGTTTTGGATTTATTTCTTAAGAAAATATAATTATCTTTGTTAAAATTGAGTCTTCATTATATCTATTACTTATAACTTTCATTCCTACATAAAAATTTCCATTTTGCACTTTGTAAACATGTTTTCAAGTAGGGTTAATTCTAAAATCCAAATTTTGCAAAACTTGTTTTTGTGGTGATTCCTTTGTGAAAAAAATCATTTGATACTTAAAAAATAAAGGCTCAACCATGCCTAACCACTAAGGATTTCATTTCTTTGATAAAAACTTCTAATTTGAGTTTGAAAAATATGGGTTTTCATGCCATTACTCCATTATTACGAATTTCTTAAAATGACAATAACTCAAATTTTCCTACTTTATTTCTACTCCTTGTTCTATATATTTTTCTTAGCAAATCGCATCTTAAATTATCAAAATCATTACTTGATGATACCTATGACCTAAACTCCTCATTTTTCATATAAAACACAAGTTTTGGAGTTGATAAAGGGGTTTTTAAGGCATGGTTTTGAAATCATCTGAATTTATAAATTTTGGATAAACTCAATTTTCATACTTTATTTCTACAATGCATCATGCATATATGAATTACCTACAAGCTATTGTTATGAAGGTTATGAGATGATCTACCTATATGTATACATATAGTACCAAGAATTCTTTTTGAAAACATTTACTTTGCAAAACTTTGAATTTTACTAGACTTAAGAAAAATAGTTTTTCTTCTTGTAAAATCATGCTTGCTTTTATCAAAACTCAACCTTGATGATCTATATAACCATCATCTTCATTATTTCAATAAAAACCTTCATTTTTGGGTTAGAAAATAGGTGTTTACATAGGTTGTTTGCCTAAGTACGAATTTTACAAAATTTTAAAGAATGAAAACATTGTTTTACCTATTCTTGGAAACCATTTGTTATTCTAGGATTATATTTTGATAGACTTCTATTATCCTTGTCAAAACTTGGTCTTTATTACATATATTCCCTAGGACTTCCATTTTCCTATAAAAATTATCATTTTGACATTTGGAAATAGATGTTTACATAATGGCTATTTTCAAATCCGAATTTTGAAAAATTCATTTAAGCTTGTTTTCTTTGTAAAACTCATTTAGTCTTTCAGAAACCATTTCCTAATCAAACCTATCCTTTAAAGCTTCCATTTCTTTAATAAAAATCTTGTTTTGAAGTTGAAAAATGGGTTTTTAAAATTGACCTTGGTTGAGATCTGAATTTACAAAATTTATTTTTGGACATATCTTTTGATAAAATCTATCTAAACTTATGAAAATACATTCCTTACACATCATATCTTAAGAGCCTTTCATATCTTGAATAAAAACTTCATTTTTGAGTTGGAAAACATGTTTTTAAAATATGCCTTGGCCAAAATCCGAAAATGAGATTTTTATTTTGAAAATAACTTTTTGAAAATCACCTTTGATTCTTGTCAAAAGAAGTCTTGATGATATACATACATTAAGCCTTCATTATCTCAAGTAAAAATTTCATTTTGATATTTGGAAAGTGGTTTTTAAATAGGGGTCTTACCAAAATACGAATTTCACATTTTTGTTTAAGTTCAAAACCAAGATCTACACTTAATATGAACATAAATCTAAAAGAAATCTATGGTAGTAAACTATAAACTCATAGATCTAAACTTTATCATCAAAATCACTCATTTATGTTATCTATACCCTAAGCCCTTCATTTTAAATGAAAAATACACATTTTGAAGTTAAAAAATAACTTTTCTAAATATGATTCATTTTTCATCCGAATTTTCAAAAATGATTTTTGTTGAAAATAAAATAGATCTTGAGTTTTCTAAAACATTCCTACTATCATCATGCTACTACAAGTTATCCATGAACATAAAACAAAGTCTAATGCATTTTATGAACTCAAAACACTAGATCTAGTTTACTATACTAGTTTTAGATGCATGAACACTAAGATAGTTATGTGAATGATGAATATATGCATAAATCATAAGCAATAATAAAAATAATAACTTCAATAACAAGATCTAAGGCATAAACAAAAATCAAAGCTACAAAAAGTTAGATCTACAAAATATAACTACTTTAAACAAGAAAATAATAATGATACAAGATAATAATCATAGAGAAGAAGAGTGTTTCATTTTGGCATCATCATCCTTGGCTTTTAAGCTTATGGAATGTCATTTGATGCATAAAACTCTCATTATACTTTACCTATATCACCTATGGAAGCTTTGGACAAGAGTTTTATTCAAAAATCTTGAAGAAATATGTTGGAAGCTAAAAAATGGAATGGGGACAACTTGTGTTCTTGAAGGAACAAGAACAAAATGAAGAAGAAAAGAGAAGAAAAAGAGAGAGAAAAAGTTAAGGAATGAAAAAGGGTAAAAGGAGTAAATAAAAGAGAGAGAGAAAATGAGTGTATTAAATGAATCAAAGAAGAAAAAAAATAAAACAAGGCAGAAAATTTGGGGGGGGTTGGCGTGAATGAGAAAGGAGGAGAGAGAGGGAATTTGTTTGAAATTTGACTTGGAATTGAATTGTGTAATTAATAATATGTGTAGCTTTTTGAAGAAGAATTGAAATATATTTATTTTAGTCAAAATAAGAGTAAATTAAAGGACAATGGCAGCCATAAAGGAGGGAAAAATCTACCATGAAGTGTGGGACAAAGTATAGAAAGATTGAAGTGAAAAAGAAGTGATGTGTGAAAGGTGTACTTGAAGTATGGGTTGGAAAAATTAGTTTTTATTAAGGAAAATACAAAATAAAATTAGGAAAAATATTTTTAAATAAGTGGCAGAATTTTCATGAATAAAATTAAATAATTATTTGAATTATTTTAGTATTTCAACAAATATGTTACCGGTATAATCAAAATACGCGAATATGAGCTATAAATGATATTTTTATAACTCAAAAAATTCTAAAAAATTATTTTATGAAATAAAAATATTTTTCAATTATTAAATTAATTTATTTTATTTTTAGTATGGGTCTTAAACAGAATCTGATCCCGTAAAAACCCAAAACGAACTAAATTTTGGAAAAAACAAAATTTTCTATAATATAAAATATTTATCTAAAATATAAGGGTTTATAAGAATAATAAAATCGTGAAATGAAATAAAAGTGAATAGTGCAAAAGATTAATTAATCACCGGTAGTAATGAAAATATGATAAGAATGTTATAACTGTAACTTTTGTAACCCAAAAAATTATATAACTGATATATTTAGAAATCTTATGAAATTACGAGTCTAACGGTACTAATGGTATATTTTTTATATTTCAAGTCCCGGGACACGCTTTTCGAAGTCTGTATCCGAACGGGTTCGAAATAAGTCAAAAATTTACCAATGTAATATTTTTAAACAAACTTATATTACTATAAGCTATTCTACATATTTAAACTACACCTTGGCCTTTAGGGTTAAGGGCGCTAGATTGCCGGACTTAAACTATTGTATTCCACTTAGGATTTCCGAGTGATTTTCCAGCTTAGGTCTTTGTCAATTTGGAAACTGCTATTTTACGTTTATACAACATATTTGATTTGAGAAATTTATTTTAAATTTGATTTTTGTAAGTATTTAATATCTCTTAACGTTTTCAGAATTCTTGAATTGAGTTTTATTTTCGAAAGTTTCATCATTATTTACTTTTTAATAATTTGTTTTTGGGCTTTATATTACCCGATTTTATAAGTCGGAGTTACGTATGAAATTTGTCGTATGTAGTGGTTTTGGAATTGAAGTATGTTGAGTTCTTATTTTATTTTTAAAGATTCTTATTTTCCTCAAGATTAAGAGATTTCTAGATTTGTTTGTGATTTAGGACCAGTCAAAGTTCGGTTTTAATTTGGAGTGATTTTTAGGGTCTATTTTTGAAGTTCATCTTGAAATTATTTATTGAAATTTTTCGGAGCTTACAATGGGAACTTGTGAACTAGACTCATGTTGTGGACTGAGTTTAAGTAGAGTCGGGCAACGGCTTTTGAACCCAAAATGAAGCTATTTCTTTATAGAATAGATATAGAAGATATAAGTATTCGAACTGCTTATATCAACCCCCTGAGCAGCTGCTATTACTCAGGACCCCTAAATTCCCAGAGCATGATCCCGGGGTTTGAATACCCTCTTGTTGTTCTATAAAAGAAAACTTAATAAGATAATGGATTGATCATTGATGCACTTCATTTTATTTAAGTTTGTTTGATAAATTGTTCTGTGTTTGTCATTGGGTACTGGGCCTTTGGCACATTTTTGCTGCTTTGCAGGTAATAAAGATGAGTTATATGATGATTTGGGATATGAGTCAGATTTTGAGCGATTCATGGACGAATGGGACGAGTAGGACTCGAGTACCCTTGGAATTTTTAGAGAAGCTTTTGTTAAAGCAAAATTCTCTGTTTAGAAAACTTGTTAGATAAGCCTAATTGTAATAGACCTTAAGCTCTCTTTAGATTATCTTTTGTACTAAGAAAAACTTGTAATTTTTGTAGTGTCTTGCATTGACACTAAACTTTGTAAATATGATGTATATATATGTATAGATTGCTTTTATTAGCAATCTTGTTTTGTTAAAAGTTGTTTATAAAGTTTTAGTAGATTTGATCAAACAATTTTCATAAACTGTTAGTTTTAGGACAACCTTATATATAATGTGAAAATGTTATATGTGGTTGGGGACTCGGTACTCTAAATTTCAGGATTTAGTGGGTCGAGTTTTTACACATTTTTCATTTCCAACTTCTAAATCATCAATTACATATCCAAAATATATTATAACACTTATTTGTATCCAAAACATTGCTTTAAGCCTAAATTAACATCTTTAATCCAAAATTAACATCTTATCATCGATTACTCGTCAAATCAATGTCAAAATCAATACTCTAAGCTTATATAATCAAATTAACATCTATAAATACCAAATCATCAAATTATTTCAAGAATGTAACTCAAATATTCACACATTTAATTCTAATGCATGGACTTTAGTGAGCATTCATAAACTTCAATCTTCAATTTGACATGTATAATTCAATAATTGAATGAATTACCTCAATTAGAAACTTTAATTACACACTTCAAATCTCCAAAATCCTAATCAAACTCCTTAAACCACTTTAGTTCATTAATTCACCTTATTTAATCTTCATTGCATTTAATGATTTCTCCAAATCCGATCTTTTTTTTAAGTATCTTCAATATCTTGCGTTAAAACTCAAGCATTAAATCCTCTACTTAGAAAACAACAATTTAAATTCAATTTATGGAAATTGACTTAGACTTACTCTCAATCATTAATCCGATCTTGATCTTATGCATCAACACTTTTAGAATCAAGATCTTCTTCTTCTTAATTTAAGAGATCAAAATTGGAGTCGATTTCTCTATAATCTCCTTGCAAGCTCATGGCTAAAGGAGTGTTAATTTTGATTTTGTGTAGAAATGACCAACTATTAAAATTTTACCTTAAATACACTTGTAAACCCCTGAAATTCTCATAATTCTTAGAAAATAATCCTAGAAGTCTAAATACCAAAATCGAAACCCCGAAATTCGATCTAAGTTAAAACCAAATTCTAAATAAGGTCAAAAATGAGAATTCTTAATCTTGAGAAAAAGAGAACCCTAAAAACAAAATAGAAAATCCAACTATCAATTAATTTGGCATTTGTACAGCAATCAAATCATCTATTCAATTCCTAACACTTAAATCAAGACGACATATCCAATAACGCTCGTTAACGAAATACTAATACTTTAAATCCTTCGGTAAATTTTAAAATAAAAAATTTCAATTTTCATCAAAAGTCAAACTGAGTCAACCCATAACACTAGACTTGGTTAAACGATCCCAAGAGTAGAAAAATATTAAATAGTCACAAATAAAATGAAATAAACCATAGACATTAAACTAAAAATATGATATGGGCAAAACACCAAAATTTCATGATTTTACGAATAACTCAACAAAACCGGAAGTCAAACAGAATCCTAAAAATCAACAAAGCTTACAACAAATCGTAGTGTTTAAGATTCGGCAATCCTACACTCTTAAACCCTGAATAACGAAATGGAAATAATTGTTGACAATAGTTTGTAATAATATAGGGAAGCTTAAAATATTAGATTCACAAAATTTTAATGTCCTTCGGATCCGAACGAGATCGGTTTTCCAAAACTGTGCCCCGGTACACCGGATGGCAAAAAATTCCGTTAATATCAATACACTCGTAAAAATATAAGGTTTTCAAAAATATCAATTTTAGAATTTTTTGATAACTAAAAATTACAGATATCGCATTTATACGCATATTTTTATTACTACCGGTATTTTAATTGTCTAATTTACTATTCATAGTACTTTTCTACTATTCATTATTATTCTTCTATCTTTACTTTTTCTACTACCTATTCTTACACCTACATACCTATTTTTTACAATTTTCTTTTCTCATAAAAATTCTACACCACATATTACTAAACTTCTCTCACACTTTTCTTCCAAAATTAATTTTTAATCACCCCTCTCTCTCTCCTCCCTCTTTGCCGTCTATGCCCTCTCTCTCTTTACTCTTATTTATTTTTCTTTTTTAATTAATTTCACTCCAAAATTCTATAAATACTCCCTTCCTTCTTCATTCTTTCACACAACTCATTCTACTACCAAAACTCTCTCAAATTCACTACACAAAAACACTCTCCACAAAATTTTTCTCTTCCAAAACTCCCTTTTATCAAATACTCACAAAATTTCTCTCTATACACAATCCAAGTACCATTTCTCAATAACCACATAACCATACATTCGCTACCATCTTCATATCACATAAACACTTTAGGTAAAATTTCTTCTAACCATTTAGTTTATCCATGTTATGTAACGTAACATGATTATGGTGTTGTTTTGAAACTCATATGAGTAATAAAAGCAATAACATGTTCATGTTTTGTTTTTGTACATGAAATTTAACTTTTATAATGTTGTTATTCATATATATGTTGATTTTATTGTTGTTATTATGCTAATTTCCTATTTATATTTAACTAAATATATTTATGTATTTATATATAATATTTACAGCATATAAGCTCACTTGTTATTTATTTAATTTCATGCTTTGCAATTTATTTATTCTATGCTCTTTTAAGACTAGTCTTTCTAGTCTTAGACTTGTCCATATCAAGTCAAAACAACCTTTTCTTTATTTTCTTTATTCTTTTGGGACTAGTCTATTTAGTCCTAAGATGCCTTGATGAAGCTAAGGCTCCCAATACTTGACCAGGATACCTTGATGAAGCTAAGGTTCCCAATACTTGATATTTTTATTATCTTGCTTATTATTATTTGTTTCTAGTATTTTCTCATGTCCTTATTATTTTACATGCTCATTATACTTGCATCTATATAATGATATTGTCTCAACTAAATTTAAAAGTAGAATTTTACTTTATTAAAGGAACTTAAAACTAAATTTTCTATTAAGTGACGTCATTAAATAATGGAGTTATTATCAACAACATAGAAATGGAAGTAAAACAAGTTTTCTCAAAGTTTTCTCAAATAATAAAGATAGCTTTACACAAAAAAAAAAAAAAAGAATAATCACTTTCGTTGTATATTAGGGTAACTTAAGTTTTAGTAAAATAATTTGTTAGTATTCAAGAGTTTTCGAAAACCAAACGATCTTATATGATAATAATAATCTTAGAAATGGATAGATCTTTTCGAATAGGTAGAAAACGGTATATTATATGTGAAATTCTGAGCTAAAATGAGCAAGTTATGGCCATTTTAAATTAGAATTTCATTCCATACGATTTTGACGAACATAGTGAAATTAAATTAGAAAGTTTAAGTAGAATTTCTACAAAATACTCATCTCGGGTATTTATTTTATCTAGGTGATGAAGGATACGAGGTTACCATTCCTTAGGATTGCTACAACTAAGAAGATTGCGAAAATGAACGAGTGAGTTATTCCTCTTAATTTTGTTACCTTGCTTGTGCTTATAAAGTAGTAGCATTAGTATACTAAGAAAAGATAAAAATGGATATGTATGGAGAATTCGGGGATATGTATATATATGTAATTCTATGCTTATGTGTGAAATGAGAATTAAGAATATCATAACTCCAAATTGTCTGTTTAAGTGTTTTATTTACTTACTTACATGATTACTTATTGCTTGCCAAATTGATTGATCGCCCCCTAATAAACCTTAATATGTTTGGCTTAAGAAAAATAAAATGCTCACGCATAGCATCCATCGAGTCACATCTCTTTCGAAAGGCTGCTACTCCTACTCGTAGAGTTGGATTGGTTGTTATCGTGGTAGGTCACGGGCCATGCTCTGTCCTAGAGAATCCAAATCGCTCAGGGAATGCGACTCTAGGTTCGAAGCCGAGCCAACCAAATGCTTTGGGTGGGAATTAGCAGTAGAAGATCGAGGAACTTCATCACCAATTCCCTAACCTTCGATACGGAGGAGTAAATCCGATCTATATATGGTTTTCGGATAACTATATATATTTGTGTAATAATGTGATTATTGCATTGTATGCATAGCATATGTGTGAAAATTTAAATAAACTTGTTTGAAACCATAATGCGGCTTAAAATGATTACCTCACTAAGCTAGTTATAAGCTTATACTCCCATAGATTTTGTTTAAATAAGTATACCTGTGGCTTAAATCGAAGATCATGACGTTGAGGAAGTTATGGAAGGATGTTAAACTTCTACGAAGGCAATGGGAACATAAGATGAAGTTATTTTGTAAGGTTCCTTATATGTAATGTATGCCATGTTAGTGTTTTGGAAATTTTAAGAAGTGTATTTATTTTGATTTGAAGACAATAGAGTGATATACCCCTAAGAATTGTAATTTACCATTTTATGCTTTATGATAAGTATTCTCTTTGCCATGTTATTTAATCATTATCAATGTAAATTGCGTTACTCCGATGCGTTCCCTTGGTTGTGATGTACGCCTTGTACATGATATGGAAGCCTTTGTGTGACTAAGGTAGTCATTCCTAGATTTTAGTATTGTATATGGTGGACTGCCACGTTTAGGGCACCTCTTGAGACGTGACAACTCTTCTAAGATCCCTTTCTAAATTTATATTTACATAAGTACCATAATGTCTTTAGCTATACTTTAATCCATAAGGGTAAATGGTAAAACAACTCCCCTCAAATATTTAGCACTTAATCGTGTAATTTACAAAATTGCTCCTTAACTTAAATTATTAAACTTAGGGTCAATTCAATAATTGCATATTTGTTTCCTACTCTTCTTATGTAACATTTGGTACGCGGAATCGTTTATAATGGAATTGAGTGGACTGGAATGAGAGAAATGGATTGGAAGATAGAATGGTAAATCCATTTCTTTGTTTGGATAAATCATGAAATAGAATAGAATTGATGTGTTATTTGTCAAAAATATCCCTAGTAATTAATGCGGGAATGGACAAAAAATAAAGTGGGAGGATAAAAATGTATTTAATTATCAATCATTAAATAAGAATGGAATCACGATTCGGCCTTCTCAAAGGAGGAATTGAATTCCCCTTTAAAGCATGAATGTTAATTCCTACGATCACGATTCTTGCTTTTAAAAATGCAACCAAATATAGGAATGTGAATAAAACCCGAAATTACAATTCCATTTCGGGTTCATTTCCACATACCAACGTGACATCGGTTGATTTTTTTCCCTTTCACATTTGATTGAAGACTTTTCACCTTTAATGGAATTATTTTATAGCAGCGTAAATTAGTAGTTCATGTTTTATTTTCAACTTTTGGTCTTTAGTTTACTCATTGATATACAACTAAAATCACAAAAATAATAAATAAATCTGAAAATATTACAATTAATTGTTGATAGTATATATTCATAAAAAAAAAAATTAAAATATGCTGCTAACAAATTCCTTAACCTTGATTAATAAATGGGTCGAGTTCGAGCTTAAATTAAAACTCATTTATTTAAATGAGCCAAGTTCAAATTTCGATATAATCTCACCAACCATCTTAAGAACAAGCTTATTTAAGTTTGCAAGCACACTTTATTGACAAGCTCGCTAATAAGCTTGTAAATAAGCTCATTATTAAGGTTGTAGGTTTCATGTTTGTAATTTATTGTACATAAATATAAAATTAAAATTAAAACTAATTTCAATTAAATATATATGTACATATATTATTTTTGAGGTTTGAAAAAAAAAATCAAAATATGGTAAATCTAAATGGAAAATAATAAGCTCAAGTTCAAAAAAAATTCGTTTTTAAAACAAGTCACCTAGACTTTGAATTTTAGGCTTTAGAGAAAACTCGACTCAAGCTTAAATAAAAGTTGGCTTAACTTAGCTCGAACTCAATTTACAAACAAGCTGAACTCAAGCTTGAGTTCAAAATAAAATCTGTTTATTTAAATGAGCTGAGCTCGAACCTAAATTTTATACTTGATAAAAGTTCGATTTGATCTATATTTTTAAAATGAATCGAGCTCAAGCCCTAAAAATCTCAATTCGATTTGTTTGTAATCCTACTTATTACAAATAAATTAGAAAATGAATTACAATAGCCAAATTATAAAATAATAAAGGGCTATAAGTGCAAAAGTGAAAGGATTATTATTCCTTAGGAAAGGCAATAATTAGTAAAACCAAAATATATATACATATAATAATTAGCAAGTATATTATGAATAGTGTAATATGATATATCATGAAAAGAAATATAAATAATGTTATAATATTAAAAGTTATTGCTTTTCTTTATATATTTCTTTTGGCAAATATAAAGAAATTTCATAGTAAAATAATTTGCCAGAAGGTATTTTAATTTTAGATCCTCCACTCTTTCTCTCTTATTTTGTCGGGCCAAATTAAGCCCCTTCTCCATCACGCACCTAACGCCCACGTTCCTTTAAACGGAAAAGAGCGGAAACCAAGAAAACCCTAATTTCCACCAAATCCTAAACCCTAAAGTTCCTTTCTTTATCTTCTTGTTCGATCAAATCTATTCCAATTCGAAAAAGAGCCCTAACTTTCGCATCCATCCATCCAAAGCCACTAATTATCGCTTCGGCGATATGGGAGTCGACATTTTCCCCTCCGCGGCGGAGCACTGCACCATCTCGCCTTCTCAGGAAGAGCTCCTCCATCGCATGGGGTTCGCCAGAAAGCACCAATCGGATGATGAATCGCAGGAACAGCCTCTCAGAACGCCGTGGAGTCCATCGGATCGTCATGGTGGTCTCCGCCGGATAGCGCAGAAGATGAGGGGCATCAAGACGTGTACCATACGCCGCCGGAAGAAGCAACGGTTCAGTCTTCCGACGGTGGAGACGCGGTGGCTACTAATTGTGATTGTACGGATGGGCAGGGAGCGGTGGATTTGAGGAGGGATACGGATTTAGGTTTTGGACGGAGCAGACGGCGGCAGAGAGAGTTGCGGGTGGTAATAGTGAATCACTGGTTCCGGCGTCAGGTTTGATTTGCAGAAAGCTAGAGAGTCGAAGAGAGTGTCAAAATGGGTAAAAATTCGAAGAGGTCTCTTGCTGGAAAGAGAACTGGTGATAAAGGTTTGGCTTTGGAGACAACTAGGGGTCGGAAAACGGTTTCGGGTGAGAAAATTGAAGAGAATGTTAAATTGGTTGATCAAAACAAGGATTTTGGTGAATCCAGGGCTAAAAGTTTGAAACTTTTAAATAAGAATGATAAAGGAGAATTGGTGATTCATAGTGCAGATAAGCGTCCGATGGAATCCCCTCGAGAAAGGTCGAAACTTCTTGAGGTGAATCTGGGGACAAAGACTCCAAATGCTCCAATTGAAATTGTGAATGAGGAAATTATAGCGAGTTTGGAGAAATGTGTGGAGGAATTGAGAAGTTGTGGCTCGGACGATAAATACAAAATTAAGTTTCTTAGTGGGAGTTCAGCTAAAAAGAAACTGGATTTGTCTGTTGAGCTAATTCTGCATGCTGCTGATATCATTGATGCAGAGGTAGAAAAATGTAATAATGTCCTGGAGACAATTAAGGGTGTGGAGAAGGATGGAGCGGTAAGTAATATAGCTGAGCCAACCATAGAAAGGATGGGATATATAGAGGGGTGGGTGGAGATGATAATAGGAAGGAATCAATTTCCAGAAGTATAGATGAGATTGAGAAATTTAGATTTGCCGGGAGTACCATTCGTTCCAAGGGAAAAGATGTTGTAGGAGATGTTAGGAATCAAGTAATGGATACACATTTGTCCAAGAAAGAAGCATGCAATGGTCATGGTGGGCAAGTGCAGATGCCTAGAAAGAGGACTCGGGATGTTGAAAACACTGGAAGCAGTTGTGGGGAATTTTCCAATGCTGAAAGAGGTGTGCGTAGATTGCCAGAATCAATCCAGCGGTCACTGATGGGTGGGGAGAATGGGTTAGATTCACGTGTATTGCCAGAGCCAATTCAGCAGCCAGCATTGGATGCAGAGAAAGGAATAGATTCGTGTAATTTGCCTCCTCCAGCCTCGAGGGAGATTACCCTTTTGGATGTGTTGAAATGGATTGCCAGGCCTCTGAAGAAGACAAAAATATTGGAAAGAGGAATGTTTTGGATGTTGCAAGACAGTGTGGTGTTGTATTTCCCCAGCCAAGATGGTGGCCAGAAGAAGGTTTTTGAATTTTGACCGCCCTGATTTTGCCATTATATTTTTCTCTATCTTGAACTGTAGTTTTGATGACAAGGCGCCATCTTGCTGTAAACCTCGACTGGTGGACAGATCTGCAGTTGTTAATGAAAGAGTTTCTTTGAAGCTGGAAACTGTACATTCCAAATTTACGGTCTTCTGTAAAGAAATTAAAGTTCTGTTGAACCCATGTAGCAAATTCTACTATTGATTCTAGCTGGCGCATCTTATGATATAATTTTGAATTATGGGAGAAAGAAGGAAATATTGCTAACTCTGAGTTTATCTAGCAAGCATTTATATTATCAGTGAGCATACGATCAGCTGCATACGATGAACTGCATCATAGTTAGGATAATTTCTGTCACAAGCCTGCATCCTGCATGGCCTTAAGGAATTCTGATTAGCCTCGCAATATGGTTGGTTCTTGGTTTGAATAAACTGCTATTCATATGGAGCATTTCTTTGTAAGTCTAAGTGCTAGCGTACTGGCTTTGGCAAAAGTAGTAGTTTGATTTATCAATCCTTCAACTTCCCCCAAACTTAATGAATCATCCTAATCCCTTACTATGAGCCTAAATAGCAAAACCACCCTAATTAGGTCCACTCCGCAGAACACACAATGCCGATAGTTTTTTTCTTTTTTCTCCTCTTATGATTAGGCATGTCCAAGTTTTCACGCTGTAGTTCCCTCGTCAAATTCAGCTAGTGTACAATTTCTTGTCACCAGAAAATGACTTGACCTGGGGGATGGATTCAACATGGAGAAGATGAAAGGATTGTGTTGGATAAAAGTTTCTTTGCCCTTATTTTTGTTCGTTTAGTTTTAGGTATAAAACAGCATTGCTGAAGTACTCGTCATAAAATATCAAAAGTTATAGAGAACCAGATGTAGGTTACCACTCTTTATCTAGAGCTAAACTCACCAACTTTTGTCATCCTATACAAAAAACCACCCAACTCTTCCTTTAGCATCCTGGGTTCTAGAGTATAAGGCTAAACAGATCGACCATCAGACCTCTATCACAAACTTTAGGTGGTCCATGCTTTAAATCCAACCTCAGATAATTTTTGCTGCAGTGTAGTGATACAGGATCCCAGTGATCCTTATGTAAATTATCAATAGTATGCATGCATTGGTGAAGCTGAAGTGCTACTAGTGCTAGCTTGGTGGGAACCACTGCTTGGAGCAGAATGAATGAGTAGCTCAGCTTGTGGAAATGAAGTGCTTGATGGCATGTCCAACAGCAGATCCTCATAGCTATTTTCATCAGTTGAATGTAAAGAATCCAACAAAATAGCATGGCCATCAAGGGGCAAAGGAAACAAGTTTCTTGAACTGTCACTATACTCATCTTTGTTGACATTTTCTCTCTCTATGGTGATCACTTTCACACCCATCCCTTTCTGACTCTTCATTCCTGTTTGTGTATCTGGAGAAACAAACCTAGTTTTTTTAGAACTCACCATCAAGCTATCATAAATACAAGACAGATAACTGAATCACAAGAATAATCCTAGTTTGCATACACTTAATATATCAAGATATAACCAAATTAACATACAAGCAGCTTCATTGTAGATACCCTATCAAATTTGAACCAGAAAGTCACCATGATTTATTATTGGTGAAGGATCATCATGATTACGTACCATTTGTAAAAAACCATTTGCATCAATGTCTGATCTTTTATGTTGTTTCAGATTAAGTCTCTCCAACTAATATTACATGATAATATGTTAAGGTTATACCTTTTCGCTCAAAGAAAATCCTAGGAGAATCTATTCGTAGATGCTTTTTCTAATGCATTACCTATAGTGATGTAGTTTTAATTAGCTTTAAGAAGATATTGCCAGATTTCTCTGATTCATTGTCTTAGATTTTGGAAGCGAAGCCGCTTAGATTGGTGAGTGAAATGCAAAAACACATCCCTTAACAAATTTATGAAGTCAAGATTCCAGCTTACCAGGAAGGATGTAAGTACCATTGTCATAGGACTCCTTGCTATTAGGTAAATCGGTAGAGACTGTTGCGCCGGGTCCAGAAAGAAGAGGTCCTAAACTAGTCTCACCTTTCTGCATTTGCAATAGCTCATGATGAGCAAGCAATTGTTTAATTTACTACCGAGCATAGTCAAGGAAAAGAAGTCTAACCACTTCTTGTGCCTTAAGTTGGCAGTGATCCTCTACCCATTTGCATTTCATCAAATTGTTTAGAACAAGTCTTCTCAGAGCCTTGCACTCATCAGCTTTTGTCCCCGGAGAGAGATCAAATATACCTTGTGCAAGCAGCTGCTGGAAAGAACTTAAGTTCTCCTCATATTGACTGCTTTTAAACATGCTCTTCAGGCTGCAGTTGCAGAACATATGTGTCAGAATAAGTCAGAACACAGTCCAAACTTGTGTGGCATATGTAATTCATCAGATATAAATTGCATGTTCTGCAATAGCATGCAGTTTGTCGACTCCTCATGGTCAAATCATGATTAATGTGAACCAAGTTAAGCCAAGCCCTGGATCAAAGGTCCAGCATACACCAAAAGTACTTTTCACATGGCACAATAATGTACAGTGAATCACAATGCATAATCATGGCACATGGTATTTATCATATATAGAAATATTCCCAGACCACCCTAGAAATGCAAAGGTACATACAAACTAGGAAACCAACCTGTCTGGGAGCTTTGCAGTGTCAACCGAAGGTAGATATTTTAATAGTTGTGCCTGTTCTTCATGGGTCAAGTGCTTCATGAACTCCTCAAAGTTGAGGACTTCCTACACCATTTAACAAGAGTAAAGAAAATTTTCAATTATTAGGAGACTCCTAAAATATGCACCAACTTTATCAGTTTGTCCTACATGACATGTTCTCATTCAATACCACTATGGATGCTCATATAATATTCTACAAGCATACTAGATAAGTTTTTCATGCATGCATTGGTCATTCTAATGCTACTTTATAAGCAATAGAATCACCAACTTCTTCATATGTTAATAGGGGAATATTTTCTCAAAAACACAATGGTCAAGCATGCAGCAAAAAATATCAATGGATTTTCCAAACCATTTCCATTAAGGAAAGCACAAGGATAGGCCATACCTTGAGATCAACATGACACAGTGGTGAGTTGCGGTTAATTAGATGTTGCTTTTCATGCTGCAGTTTATCCCTGAGATCCCAAAGAATAGAGATTTTCCTCACACTCATAAACAGGGCAATGCATTATTTTAAAAAAAAAAAAAATCTAGCTGAAACCAAATCAATGCAACTTCAACAATTTTGGTCAGCCATTATAGCACTCCATTCCACACACACCCCCCCCCACCCCCCAAAAAAAACAGTATTAGATGAAGCAGCTATTTCTGAATCAGATAGCAATCTCACTTTTCAGCATATTGCAAACAATAAAGAAGACTTTCTTTTCAGTTGAACAGCAAACAGTTAAGGTACCTTCTAAGCTGCCCTTGTTCTATCCCTTGCCCACAAAGGATCTTAATCTTCTCAATTCCAGGACTTGGCAAATTTACATTCTTGGTGCTATTATGTACAGGAGTTGCAGCAGGCTGGGAATGGATGTCCTTTGTTCTGTACCGTTTGTTATCAACTGAAAGAGAGCTGGCTTCAGATTCCTCTTCTCGAGCTATTGCATTTGGATGTCTGATTAGAACTGATCCATGACCTATCTCAACAGAAACCATTGGGGTTTGACTATCAAAAAGCAAATCCTCTTCAGAGATTCCAGATAAGCAAGACTGTTGCTCATGTAATATAGCACATAAGTCTTGAGTGAGCTTCTCAACAGAGGATTGTTTTGGCCGGTTTACACAAGTCCTCTTTCGGGATGGTACGCTCGAGTCCCATACCACCGATTGAGCTGGACCTATAAAGGTTGATTGAAGATTAGGTAATTAAAAGGACAATGTAATGAGCTAAAAATAAATGCAACTCTCTTTTCTGGGGGCTTTAAAAAAACAAAACCCCCTTTAATACAAAGAAATTGGATATTAAGATAGGTAGTTACTTGTTTCAATGAATTTCAAAATTTTAACACCATACAGAGAAGTCTAGCAAATCCTACTATTTTGACGAGCATCCCTTTTTCACTTTCATTTCGTTCAGTTTCATAAGTTATGAGATTAATTAAAACAGTGGAAGGCTCCTTTTTAATTTAGGGTAGAATACTTGGCTATGGACTTATCATATATTGAAGCTTCTCAAAAGACATGAAAATGGTCAACTTATGTAACTGGACAATAACTGAGTTTGAACAATAGAAAAATTGTTTCACGAACGACATTTCAACCTGTCAAATCACTCAAGTCTGCACTACCATATTGCACACAACTCTCAGAGTTTGATATGGCTGATCCTGAGCTCGATCTATTACTTGCATCCTCATCCATAACTTTCCACTGGATCTGGCTATAGTTGGGTGTAACCCGTGGAGTCACCACGTTTTCATCATCCAGCTTTCTCTTTGGTACACTCACTTCTTTTTTCTTGTTAATAAGTACACTTTTCATTTTGAGATTCTTGTGATCCTCATAATCACCAGGTTCTACCCGAGCATGCAAAGGAGTGTAGTTTGCAAGTGATCCTTTAGTCCTCCACCGAGATCCACATGCATTGCAAAGTACAGGCTTGTCGGGAGGTCCATTGCGCCAAAGTGGGGTACCTGTTGCATATAATTGTCAGCCATGTGTAGTGCATAATTAAGTGTAAAACAGCAAAAATCTGAATTGCAGATATGTAGTACTTTCATGGAAGCTATGTACAATTTTTAAGAGAAAATTACTATGTATGATATGTCTGAAACTAAGTCAACAATTTCTTTGTTGCAAATCATAACACAGCTCCAACTACGAGCTCATATCTTCATACATTCCAGACATGGAGAAACATCGCCATGGAAAAACAAAACACACTGACAAATTAGTGGGCATAAGATCATGAATATTTCCAATTATGCCTTTGCCAACATCTTGGTCCTCAGGTCATAGCTTGCAATAGATTACACATATGTTTTCTGGGAAAACCATAACAACGGTTTTAAGTAAAACTGTTTGTTAGTGGCTAATGGGAAAATGAAGGTTGAGAAAATCACACAAATGGAATGGGACTAAGGTACTAAAGAAGTCATAAGCTAGAAGACAACTACCAATCGAGTCCACTGATTGAGCATCTTGCAGATAGTAAAGTCACAAGGACAGTTTATGATAAGAAATGCTGGAAATAAATCTGAGTCATTCCATTTTGTTAGCAAAGATGCTAGATAAGGATATGAAAATGGGATTGGGAACTGCATTTGGAACTATAAATATTATAGTTGAATAGAGGAGTAGTGGTTAGAGTAAACTTAAGAATGTGCTGCCGCACTATAACTTCATTAGCAAAATGCACCAAATATAATTGAACTGATTGCAGAACAAAAGAGTGGGCTATTGAAATGCAATTCAGCTCATTTCATGAAATGAGAATAGCAGCTTTTTAACTTAAGACGTGTGACTCAATGTAACAAAGAGATGATCAATGTGTTATGAATTACAATCGTCCACAAAAACAATGTGACGTGCTATGTCATTGATGAAGGATTTTAGTTCCAAAACACTTCATTTGACATCCATTTTGAAGCGAGTTAAAAATTTAGTAGAAGGATTCTACTTTCATATGCCAGCACTCTTCCTTAATTAGAAAGATCAATACGCAATTAAATTATGGTATGAAAGACATCAAAAACACAGACATTGTGTTTGTAACTACATATTTTACTGGTTTCTAAATGGAGTTTAAGTCCTAACAAGAGGAAAAGAAATCTTGAATTCAACCGATTTGAAATGCAACGATAGAGAAATTGTGAAACTCGATTGGTTAATTTTCTCCCCAGTCTCTATATTCAGCTAAATTGGTTCCACATTCAGTTTAAATCAATGAACAAATGAACATCAAAGGGATAATCAAATATGGAACGGCAAAACTTCAATTACTAGTATAACAAGTATATCCCACATAAAACACAAGCAACATCACATATTATCAATCTATTTCATTCTTGCATCAAAATTCCAATTTGGGTATCTTCATTTCAGTAATCATAAGATTAATTCATCGAAAGTTTGACCAAAGACATACCCCAAAAGAAGTACCAAACAAAAAAAAAAGTTCCAAAAATACCAAAAAAAAAAAAATTGAAGAACAACTTTTTTAAGTATTAGATATAGAAAAGAAATTTGAAACTGGAGAAACAAGTACTCACTTGTAACTCCACAGTGATAGCAAGGTCCTTGCTTGCCCATTTTCTCTTTTTCCCTCTTTTTCCTTGAGTTGGGAATTAAAAAACTAAATTCAAGGAAAATTGAGAAAACAAAGTTCAAGAAAAGCAATTAACTTTACAGAACAAAATCAAAACTTGAGTCAAATAAAATTATATTCAGCTAAAAAAATCAAAACCCAGAAGAAAAAAAAAAGCTCAAATAACGTCAAATGAACAAAAACCCAATAAAAATTTCTGCTATACAAAGCAACAAAGAAGTAAAAAAAGAAAAAAAAAAACTTTCAGGCACCCAGAAAAGTGTTATATATATATATAATATATATTTTTATATTTATTTATGTCTGAAGAAGGAAGAAGCAGTGAATAGATTGTGTTTGGGACATGTATGTGTAAGGAGTAAGAAATGTTCCTTTTTCTTTTTTCTTTTTTTTTTTTTGGCTTTTTTTAAAGCTGAACGTTCTATGTTTGTGTGTGCTGATTGTTGTTTGTTTTGTACAATAAATTTAGGAAATGGAAAAAAGGAAAGGCAAAAAAATAAAGGAAAAAAGAAATAAAAAAGACAGCATTGGAGGAATCTAATTAAATGGATGAGGAAAGGGGAAGGTGGAATAGAGAGACAATCGTTGTTATTATGCGGGTTTTCTGTTCAGAAAATGTGACTCTTGCTTTCTTACTTTGTCCTTGTGTTGGTGAATGTGTACCAATATGATGAATATTGTGCATGATGTGGAGTACATGCAATTATGTAAATTCTCCTAGATTTCTTCTTGCTTTATAACAATTCGTGGGAAAAGGAAATTAACAATAATATTTTTAAAAAATTTATAAAAGAACCATTGGGAAGAAAATAATTTAAGATTTAGATAAGTTAAACTCCTATCTTGAAGAGATGAGTCTTGAAAAGACGAGGTACTAAGCGTCTAATTTCATCTCTGACAAATTTAATATAGATACATTAACCTTGTTTTCAGCATCTTTTGAAGAGACATGGTTACTATAGATACAATGTTTTATCTCTTCAAGAAACAAGGACAATATAGCGTTACTAACCCTATCTTTTAAAGAGACGAGATCATCTACTTACAACCAAAATATAAATAGTTCAAATAGAACATCTCTCAACACAAAAAAAATGAGTAAAACTTAAAAAAAATGCAATATAAGAAATAAATAGACTGTGTTTATGTCTCCATTTAAATGAAAAATCCATGATAGATACAATAAATAGATGAAAATAACAAGCACAAAAACTACTATTGTTACCTCGCCTTCTTCTCCTCTATCAAACGAACGTTCACACTTCTATACTAGGGTATGGTTGTGGATGCTGCCGAGAATGCCCCATAAATGGATTCACTTGTGTAATTTGTGTGCCATCCTAATCACAACCCAATGGATTATGTTGATAAAATAGGATAGGGTATAGATCCACTTGAGCGTGGCCTTCCTTCATATCATTAGGTAATGCTAACCGCTTCTTTTATGGAGCTAAAGGAGTGAGAATTGCTATAGAAGAGCTCTCAGGCATGGAGGTGTCTAGAGGATCAACATATGATGACGAGGAAGGGCTAGACTCTCCTATCTAAATAGGTGTGGGTATGACTCGACCCTCATATCTATGGCTACATCATCAAGGCCTTAATCTCACCCTTGCCTTAGTCTTTGAAGCCTTCATCTACCTGTCTACATCGGCTGAGGCAGCGAGATATCATCACCACTATTATTATCATCGAAATGGGAGGGTGCTTGTGTTGGTGGCTCCCCTAAATGGTGACATCATGAACTCATCTATAAGTAGGGGGATTTGATTTAGGCAATAGGGTTATGTCACATTTGGTACACTAGAAAGGACTCAAAATGGAATTGCGATTCTAGTTTCCATTTCTATTTCTATGTTTGAATGCACTGTTAAAAGTAAAAATCATGATTCTCAAGAATCAATGATTTTGGTTTTGAGGGGAAATGTGATCCCATCTTTAAGAAAGTAATATCACGATTTCATTCCATCATCTATTATAAATACATTTTTATCCTCTTACACATTTATTATTTATATTTGTTATAAAGGATATTTTCTGACAAATATCATATCAATTCTATTCCATGACATGACATATCCAAACAAGGGAATAAATTTGTGATTCCACCTCTTATTCCATTCCATTCCATACCAAACATGATATTAAAGCATAGGCGCAACAACTTTTACAAAGGTTTTGGGGATGAAGAAATGAGGAGAAGAAAGTTTAGGTTGATAATATGCCCACCATTCTGGTCTCTTTAGGAGACAAGGTCGGTGTATCTATATTAAACTCGTCTCTTGAAGAGATAAGGTAGTATGTGGCTGATCTCGACTCTTCAAAAAATGAGTTTAACTTGCCTAAATCTGAGATTATTTTCCTCTCAATAGCATTTTTGTTAAATTCATTTAAAAATCATATTATGTATTTCCTTTTCTCAAACAATTCGTATTACTAAATAGTGGTGATACTATAAATATATGATATTAATTGTATACAAAAATAGAAATAATTAAGTGTAATCATTTACTTCTCTACTTAATAAAAACCTTTTATATTTATATATATATATATAATAATTTTGTATTTGTACCCTGCTTGGTTGAACTTTATATATAGAATAACGGCAACACAAATATACAATCCTATCATCTTAAGTAGTGCAGTTTACATACTAGATTGCCCTATCCAATCAAATTCTCTACTCTATGGGTCCTAAGTAGATCAATAGATAAGGATGCAAGTGCAATTAGCAACCAATCTATCTTGATAAAAACGTATAGGATTATGGGATGTAATTCAAAACCTTATAGGGTTTAGAGTCAAATCCTTGGATTAAATAAAAACATGATAAAAATGTAACTAGTTAAGAGAGCAAAGTTTTGAAAAATTAAAATAGAGATTAGCATCAACAACAATTTGGCAATGAGCCTTTCTTAGTTTATAGTGATACATCAAGAAATGAGGTTAGGCCATCAAGATATTTACTATCATTTGTACTTTTATCTTTATTTAATAAACCATTTAATTTATCATGTTATTGTTGGTGGTCTTCTAACATGGTAAAAGGTTTCCTTGAATAGTTTATTCTTCCTTATATCATTAAAGTATGTGAGTTTAATAGTAAAACTATAAGGTGATAAGAATACTATTCTAAATTATGCCTAGTCACTCATTATATAGAATGATAATGGAGTAAGTCTAGTATGTTGGTTGATTGATGATCATGTTTTGCTGATCATAGATATGAGATATCAAGTCAACAATAGATCCATGTATGAGTACATTATATTGGATCAACACACCATGAGAATATCATATAAATCTTTGTTATGAGTACTTCTTTTCACAATGTTGTTAGTTTAGTCCTTTGACCAAATGATACTATGGATCTCTATATAGTAATTTTCATGTTTTGACTCGGCATTTCATCATCTTTAACCAGATTATCATAAGGTTGTGATTAGATATGGAATAAATTATATTAAGGGATATGAGTGTTCGTAAAGGAATTTTGTCCCCCATATTAATTTGAGAGAGATATCTTTTAGGTTGTCTTGAAGAGTGGGATAGAGAAAAATGCATAGTGGTGCTCAAATGAATTGATAATGAGTTATAAATAACATTTGGTTATTCGATTAAACTCTAGAACCAAGAAAACTTATTATTAAACAATATATGAGTGATATGGTCCATACTTCATGTTTAATCATAAGATATAGTGTGAGAAATGTTCTAAATAATTGATTGTTTAATAAGCAAAGTTAGATCACTGATCTTTACTTAATTTGCATAGACATAATATCTTACTAGAGGTCACTTATCTCTTGTAGGCTGAAAAAAAAAAAAAAGGGTTTTAGACCTGCTGCCAACATTAAGTGAATGTGTACAAGTTCGCACATAAAGAATAAGCCAAATGTGTCATGGGTTTAATTTAAATGAGTCCAGCGGTAATTAATAATTATTTATTAATCTTAAATGATTAAGAATAATAAATAATAATCGTTACCATTTTGAATAGAGTGATTTAAATGACATGTGTCTTTTAAATTAATAAACCCTAATGGGATTAGGGATCCCACTAATATCAATATCCTTACTCGTAAGGATATTGCTATTAGTGGGTTCGTAATCCAATTAGGGGCGTAAGGATATTGTTATTAGTGTTAAATGACACTAATAACTCTTGTCTAAGGTTAATGATGCTGGCCATCAACATCAAATCTGCAAAAAAACTACCCACCTAGAAAAGAAAACATGAGAGCCATTGTGATGTTTTTTTTTTTTTTTTTCCATAGAAATCTAAAGTAGTACTAAAGTGATAAAACATGGAATCCTTTTTGGCATGTTCATTCGCGTAGACATCATAAAGGGAGTTCATGAGATCATAGTGCCTTCAGATCTGCTTCACTAACATGATGAAAATCTGCATAAGGTATAAACCCTTAACCCTATTAATTTAATGAACCATATTGATCCCATCGGTAATTTAGGGATTTTGTGAATTTAAAAGAACAATGTTGTAATACTTTAATTTGGATCCCTAAATTTCTAACAAGATTAGGTAGCAGTATGAAATTAATGCTGATCGCAATAGTTTAAAGTACCTGTGTTCACATAGAAAGAGTTGAACATAAAAAAGGGAAGATGACTCAAACAAATAAAGGACCGTTATTTGAATATAAATTAATGCCCTAAGCTATAAGAATCATGCTGAAGTTATCTCTTTGCTTATATAGCAACATGGTTGATGTGGAAATTTATGGAGCTGAATATTGAGTTTATATGGCATGACATGGATGTTGAAATGGAAAATTTAGTGGTTGGGTTGAGCATAGTAGACAAATTGAAGATCCTTTATTAAAAAGAGAAATTAATATCTTACAAAGTGGATCAATATCTTACAAAGTGACTCAAATAAGATATTAATAATTAACTATTTATGAAAATTAAGGAAACTTAATTAAAAACTAATTCAAAAATTGGTACCTTAAATGAACTTTGCAAAATGTTCATACCTATTTTGATTCAATTAAAGAAATGTTAATTCTTATTTTTGACTACTTAAAATGTTGATACATTGAATGAACTTACTTCCAAATATTGATACATTCATGTATAATTTATTTAATAAAAATTTAAGGATCTTTCCATGGTTCTACCCCCTCCTCCCTCCCCCCCCAACAACATATATGTTAGGAATGGAATTTCAAATTGATCTTCATTAAAGTTAATGATTAAGGAGATATAGTGGATTATAAAGTGAAAATTAAATAAGAAGTTATTTATATAAGTATATAGGAAGATAATTGAAATCAAATGAGATTTATGTTGAAAAGAGGCAACAACATATTTGGTGATTGAATATGAAATATAGATGATGTTAAGGTGAATTTAGTAAGCTAAGGAATGAGAGAAATTAAAAGTACTAAGAGGAATATAAAAATTTCAAATTTCACCTCTTTGCTTCTTAACCTCACAAATCTTGTGACAAAGCTAATATGACAAATGAAAAATATGCTTGAAACAGTATAAATTTGACTATTTACTTGTTAAGAATGAAGTTAAAATGGCTTAGATACCACGTATCTAAGAAAATGTGCTAAATGGAAGATATAACACCAAAGGATAAAGTAGAGCTTACATTTAACATATTCCTAGAAATATATTTACTATTAGTATTTTTTTCCATTATAGGAGACCATGGTAAGAGATTGGTTGCCTCAGGGATTACTTTGAATCTTGACTTTAGCATGGTAATGTGAATTTTCTTATAGTGGTAGAGCATTATTATATCGTATATGATCATGCAAAATGAGATGCATGAATGGGGTCTAAGTCTTACTACTTGTGCTTGCTATTGATTTATTAAGTGAAGAACCCGTAATGAAAAGTGATAATGCTTGAGTAGAGTAATTAAAATGTTGTGATATGATTATCTGTGAAATTTGTTGGTCAATTAAAAAATGAATTTATAATTATTTGGCCTTGAGTTAACAAATAGATCACGATATCATGTAATTGCAATTTAGAGAATAGCCTAAGTTATGCGGGGGACTAGATGAGTTGTGAGTATGGCTGTATCCATGATCCCTACTCTATCGAGGTGGAACTGACACATTTGTTGAAGATTACTTCCTTTATAGAGCCACGATGGGGACCTTGATATAGGTGTTTCTTTTTCTTTGTTGCACCTTAAGCATAGACATATACAAATAAATTGTATTTTCGTAATATATGTAAAAAATGTTTTAGTATTGGTCTAAGCCTGAGAGTGCAATGTGCGTAGAATTGGTGGGTTCGCATTGGCCATGTAAACCCTTGCAAATGGTTCCCTTAATTGAGTCATGAATGACGTAAATCTGTATTACATACAATCTTACCGATCTCATCCGTTTGCTCAAGTGTTTATTGCATTGCATATGCTTGGTTATAATTGCTTGATAACCATGCTTAAAAATGTAATAGAAGGGAATTTTCACTCAACTAAAAAATCTATATTAGTTGAATAAAAAGATTCAAATGAGCTAGTTAAAGAATACTATGGGTAAAGGGAAAATTTATTTCATACTCATTGTTTGGTAATATGTGAAAACTTGTAAATTGGTAGTTGATGGAGACAATTATTCAACTTGTAAATCTTTTTCATAGGAATTTGTGAAAAATATGAATTTACAATTTACTCCACATCCAAGATTGTATGGTTGACAATGGTCAAATTCTCCAGGAGCCATATATGTGCATAAATAAGTACAAGTTCCTTTATCTACCGGAGACTGTTATGATATAGTTGTCTATCATATAGTTTTCATGGATGTTACACATATATTGCTAGGAAGGCTTTGATAGTATGACAAGTGAGCTATTTATAATGAATGCTAGAAAGCTTATACCATCCAAAAGAAAGGGTTCATGTTACTTCTAATGACCCTAGAATGGGGTAGAAGGAGAAGTTTGAATTTGTAAAAAGGACTAAAAGTCAGAGAAGTAGCCTATTTATGGCCGTTAAAACTCAAACTGGGGGGGGGGGGGGGGGGGGGGGGGGGGGGGGGGGGTTGGGTGGGTTGAATAGTTTTATAGCTGGTATTTCTTTTCCTTACAATTCTAATAACCTAAATGATGTAGTTTAAAAACGAATTAGACAAAATATGAACAATATAAGTGTATTGCAATGATAAAATAGAGAAGGGATAGAGATATCAAGTTCGAGTTTAACATAGAGTTTGGTCCCCTTAGTCTCGGTCCACAAATGCTTCCCAATAGAGGACTTCACATGTACTTGATTAAACACAATAAGTTGCTCCCAAGGAGCTACATAACAAATCACAATAAAAAAAAAAAAAATAACTCGATGTTTCACTCAAGTAGCGTCTTATCTCATAAACACAAAAGGGATTTAAGGCACTACGTTTGCAAAAACACTCAAACTTACCTAGCGTAGTTTCTTACAAAGTGTCTACAACTAGACAATCTATGGAACCATTCAACACTTTTTGTATGTAAATAGAGTACAAAGACAAATTCTAATGGGAGAGTAATACTAGCAATTTAATAGCAAATTAATATTCTCAATCAACTCTCCAAATCTACTCAAAATCCTCAATTTATAGCTTATTGCACACATTTCCTCCCTCTTTGGCTCTAGTATTAAATCCTTTAACTGTTAGTTCCTTCCAACTAGTGTTTGAACACCACAAGCTCTTGTCCAGACACCATTTGCAAAGACAAGACACAAAAGGTTATGAACCCTACTAGCGTTCGAATGCTAGCCTCTTACATTATGATCATAAGCACTCTAATCATATGACAAATACCTAGCATTTGAATGCTAGCTATTGTTCACATGATCAATCCTCTGATCATGCTAGCATTCAGATGTCATACCTTGAGGCATGTCTAGCCTTTAGATGTTAATTATAATGCAATTAGGTCTTACAACTTTCATGCGCAAATGGAAACACAACACATAAGTTGTACAAATATAAACTCAACATATCATAAATACATTTCTTAATTAGTGTAACATAACTCTGACAATTGAGTAATTATACAATGTATTTTCTGATCAAAATTAACTTGAATCATCTGGTTAAGATGTGTTATTTTGGTCCATATCTTGTATTTTAGTCCATATGTGGTGCTTTAAGTGAGTACTAGCATTTGTACATACGTAGTGTTTTGGTCCATATCTATTATTTTCAGTTTGTATGTGGAATCAACTATCATCCATATGTGGTATTTTGGTTTATATCTAGTATTTCGGTTAATACTTGATAATTTGGTCCATATGTGGTACTTTGAGCGAGTATCAACTTTTGTTTATATGTGATATTTTTGCTCGAATCATATATCTTAGTCTATATCTAGTATTTCGAGCAAGTACCAACTTTCATTTATGTGTAGTATTTGGATCTATATATGATGTTTTGAGTGAACTCCAACTTTTGTCCAAATGTGGTAATTTGATCCATATGCGGTACTACAAGTAAGTACCAATTTTCATGCATATGTGGTACTCCGAGTGAGTACCAACTTTTATCCATATGTGGCATTTGTGTTTCAGTACATATATGGTACTTCGAGTTAGTATTAATTTTTA
This sequence comes from Combretum micranthum, assembly GCA_024138025.1. NCBI lineage: Eukaryota > Viridiplantae > Streptophyta > Magnoliopsida > Myrtales > Combretaceae > Combretum > Combretum micranthum. The sequence continues at coordinate 177,414 of JAMXBD010001784.1, forward strand.
TTCATACATATGGTATTTTCATAGGTAGTACTATAAACAAATACCAAATTTTGTTTAAATAAAATAGTTTTGTTTGCATGTGATATTATCTTGTCACCACTTCATTTGAAGTTGTTTTTGCTACTGATACAATAATTTACCTAATAAATACCCATCCAAATCTAATAAAAAAATTATACGCATCCTTTAAATAACTTAGTTAACAAATAGTATTAAAATACAAATTAAAACATAAAATTTATTCCCAAAAGAAGCATAAGGACAACAAAGGCCAAGCATAATGTGGGCCCATTAGAAGAAATTTTATAGCCACTGTAGGGTCCACATCTCAATCTTAGGTCGTATCAAAGAACATTTGTTGCATCATATGGTTGGCACCACCACACATAACGTTGCAGATGGCAGGATAACATAGATCGGGCAAGGTGAAACCTAACTATGTAATCATTTAAATAATATGAAAAGGGTGGCAGACAAGTACGGCGTCGGGTGAGTTATTTAAATTTAATGACTAGCCCACAATGAAAAGAAAATCTGTCACGTCTCGAGTCTGTAACTATAAAAATTCGTATGTAATACAACTGCTGCTGATACGGAATAAAACTTGCCCTCATCAACCTTCAGAACCACTAATAAATTACAAATATTGGTCTCTAATATTGTCCAGCTTTGTTCAATTTCTTTATCTTTCTTTTGTTGCATTAATAGATTGCCCGTTTTAAAGGATTTTGATTAATGTAGGATCATCATATAATATATTGTTCTCAAGCTGAACAGTATAGGTTAGATATATATATATAATATATTAATAATTTTAATAATCGAAACGTAAATTTTCTATAATCCAACTAATATGCTTAATTCTTTAAGGATGCAAATTATATGGAGGAAGAGTGTGTTTCTGAGTTTTTTTTTTTCAATTTTTTAAAAACCAAATTTCAATTAAAAATAATTGATTTTAATTAGAGTAGCATTAATTATTGTAATTATGAAAAATAAAATTTTCTTCTTCCAATTAAAAACATTTAAAAATGAAGAAAGAATGTAACTGAATTCATTTCATTAGAAGATGCATATTTTATACCACTAAATTATAAGATTTGATGGAGGGGATGGTTTTGAAGCACATCTGGATGCGATTCATAATATGATCTTAAAAGCCGCTTTTCATTTAAGCTAATCAATATTGGTGCATTAAAAGGATACAACTAGATTTCTGTCAACCAACCTACACTATTAGTGATCATGTTGTACCAAACCTTTCAATCCAGTTGAGGACTTCTTTTGAACTATAAGATCAAATATCATTTAGTATTCTTAATATTTAAATGTAGTTATGAAACGTCATATTACAAGTACTAATTGGTTTGTGTAATAATACATAAATTGACACCATGTAACAAAGTTATAATGCTGATATTTATACAACTAGAAATTTCAAATCTGTTTTTTGTTATTTACAAAGTTAGCAGTGCAAACGTTATGTCCATTATGTAAATAACTTAATAACCTATGTGTACAAGTAAAGTTCATGCACAATTCAAATAACTATAAAGGAAACTTTTGTTCAAGTACTATGTGAAGAAAAAATTAATTACAAATAAAATATTGCTTTATTTGTAAAAACAACTCTGCTTTGGGAATCTTAAAACCACTTTGGGAGGGAAAAATTATAATTCAAATTGGTATGTTTTTTACCCCTTTCGATCATTGTCATTCTGGCATCCAGTACACTTTGCTTTACTTATGACAAATATCTATTGAGGATATATGCTATTTTCTGAAAGGGTGTGATTTTAGTTTGGGGGAAAAAAAAAAAAAGCCAAACATGAAAAAGAAAACAGAATGGGTGTCGATTTGATTTGATTTGATTAAATATTTCAACATCAATTTGCAAAATCATTTAATGAAAAATCTTTTGTTTATAAATAGTGAAGAGTCTTATAAATAAGTAGCCATAGAAATTTTTAAGTTTATATGATTTGATCCGAACTACTATCTGATGGGAAATACTAGAATTTTTTTTTAATGAAAACTATGAGTTTATTGGTTTAATTTATTCTAACAATTTTAAAGACTTAAAGATTCTAAATATTATCATTAATGGTGAGTAGTATTTAGTTTATTTGTTATGTTTTTTTGGGCGCAGTGCACATGTCTCGTTACGTGCTAACCAACAAAGTCTTCATCACAAGCTCAAAAAAGATATGATGAGATTAGCAAAGTGATGAATGATTGAGATCAGGGATGACTAGAGTGATATAAATGGAATAAGGGTTGAGTGAAGGTATTTTTCATATCTTTTTTGATATCTATTGTATATCATATTCTCTAGGTTTTTCTTGGTTTGGAATCGGAGGATTTCCAAACTAAAACAAAAATGAAAATCACAAACAAACACCAAACAAGCTAAAAGACGGAATTGCTCAGCAAATATTATTGTTTAAGGTTATCCAGCTATTGGTCCTCTAACAACCCTAAGGTGAGAGCGAGGTTACTTTATTAGCCTGTCCTGTTCTCCATGTAGGATGGCGAGAAAGTTAGAATACCATAGCGATAAATTATTAGAGTATATTGGTACTAAGAATCTTATATAACATTTAAGTGTAAAATCAACATTTTAAAACTTCACCTATTTGTCTTTAATGTCTCTCGTATAGATTTTATAATTTTATGGATCTACATAATAAAAATTACACCAACATACTTTAAAAATAAAAAAAAAAAAAAATATTACTTTTTAGTTTAAGATCGGATCTTTATGTTCTAATAAAGTAAATAAAATATAAAGAGGACTTAACTTTAATATATTATGTTATATTATTTATTTTATATCTTTATAAAAGGTAAAATCCCATTGCTCTTTTATATATTTTACCTTTTATTCATATTTAACATAATCTTTTATTCTATTTTTTTATTTGTATGTTCAGTAAGGACAAAGGATTGTATTGTGATCTAAAGAACACATTTATTAAAGTGATCGGTGTCTATTCAATTTAAAGTTAAATTATGATTAAGCACATGCGGAGCAAAAATAAAATGAACTTATACAGGTTTCAAAGTACCGGGACTTGATTGCCTAAATAAACTTGTAGGTCTTGGCCAAAAGTCTAAAAGATTTATCAGATGCACTTCATTATTATCCCTCTTATAAAATGTATTATGTTTTAGATATCAATTTCCAAGGTCCAAGAAACAAAGCACTTAAACTCACAAACGAAGACTAGTTCCTAGAACGCCGTTAGTGCGAAACGACAAAAAAGTTTTAGGAAAAAGCACATTTATCAATATCATTAACTATTCAAAGTCGTTCGAGCCTGAGATCAGTCCAAGTGGTACATGACAATGTTAGTCTAACTACTCATCTCGCCGTGAGGATGAGGCTGAGTCGGATGACAATGGCCTGTTGAATATTAGTCTTTTAAGGGAAAAGTGAAGCACATAGGGTGAAGAGACGGAAAAAATCCAATTCCGGTAATTTTTGCACCGGTTCTTTAGTTTATATTGTCGGTGTTGAAGCGGCGTACTTTACATGTCTCTTGGGTTTTTTCAAATTCTAATTAATAATGCGGTCAATGCCTTTAGAATATCAATTAATATTTTTAAAGAATAATTTTTAGTATCATTTATTAGGATTTTTAATAGGATTTAATGTTCTTTAATAGGATGTCAGTTTCATAGGATTTAATGTATTTTAATAGGATATCAATTTTAGTTTTTCCTTTTTAAATGCTATTTGATATTTAATAAGTTTTAGTCCTTTTTCGGTTATGTCAACTTTCACGTTTGCCCATATATATGTAAGTCCTATGGCATGTGAAAGACAATAGATTGTTTTTGAATGAAATTTCTTTGAGAGTGTTTTCTTTATTTCAAAACTCGTTATCTTTGTGTAGATTTCAATTTTTGATGTCAGATATTAAATATTCTTAAAATCAATAGATATTTGAATATCACAAGCCTGCTATTTGTATGTGAATGCGTCAAAAAAGAATGATAATAATAACAAAAAAGAACAAACTAGATCAAGAAGACCCGAATGTGCAAGTTAATGTTAATCGATCACAAGAATAGTGGGTTCTGATCAAGATTGCAATTTGACAAGACACGTGTAACGGATGAGCTGAACTACGATAGGTTTAAAAATCCAAATGCCTTTTTGGCACTCAACCAGTTAGTAGTTAAGTTGTCTCTCACGATAGAAAACAAATGCTATACGCAAGTATTGGGATGCTACGTCCCACAATTGATGTATTAAAATAACAAAACCACAAAAAGAAAAAAATAATTAAATAATGGAAGTAGTAAAATCTTAGCCTTTATAGTTCAAGCAATTTTGTATTTGAGTGCTCAACGTATTTTTTATTCTATATGACTCCTGAACATTTACAAATCTTAATAAGTTAAGATTTTTTTTAATCTTGTTAAGTTTTTTATTAGTGTATGACACATGACACATTTTAATTTGCCCATGTGATTTAACTAAATAAAATAATAGAATAAAATATATGAGAAATAAATAATAAATCAAAACATAAAAGAGTTGAATTCCAATGCACAACATACCTTCCTCGCTTGCGATGTATCAAAACATGATTGTTTCTAACATTTGAACTTGTAAGACCAAGGAAACCAGATTTAAAGAGGAGTTCTGATAGCAATCATAGCCCACTACTCACTTTATTAATGCAAGAAAACAACAACAAGACCCACTTCAATAGTCTAGTTCGTGTACAAAAGTCCAATGCAGAATTAAGTCCATAAACATTACATGAAACAATAACACAAAACAGGATAATCTCAAATGTCTGTCTTGTCCTGTGTATTGCAACCTCAAAAAAAGGTACGTCTCTCTCTCTAATAAAGTCATATTTTACTCAAATTTTCATTAATCAAATCATGTTTATATGTTATAGATTTTAAAGAAATCAATTGGAAATGATACTTAAATGTTCTTAAATTGTTATTTCAGTTATTGAGGATTTAGAATACAAATTCAAGCAAATTAGAGAAGATTTGTACAATTTTAGGCAAGAACATAAGCAACACTGACACTTATGCAATTCAGCACCGCGCGGCCTTGAAATGCAAAACAAGCGACCTTCATCATAAAATAGCAATACCGCCAGCTTTGAATGGAAATTTTCACCAGTGCTGCAAATTTTTATACATACACCAGAAAAATCCTTGTCTATGCTGCCGGCTTTGAGCCAGTGTTGTGCGTGTACAGAATGCAAATTAATTAAGCCAAATCGAACGTTGCCCGTGTTGAAGAAGAAATTAAGCCAACTTCTGCAGTTTTAAAGACATGCCAACACAATGAGAATCAAAGCTGCCAGCGTTCATAAGGGAAAATCAAACGGTTTGTGACTTTTCATTGTACGCCGACAACTGGAACAGTTACGCCACCGGTGTTGAAGCCGGTGTACATTCAAAAATGCTTTCGGAAATTAATTTTCACATTAAAGGCCGATCATATTTAATTAAAGGCCGCCGTCCTTTAATGCCGGCATAACTCCCCTATAACCCTTGATATATATTCATCATGTTGTCATTTGTGGAAAAAAGAAGAAACCCTAGGCACAATTTCTCTCTTCTTTTTCATAGCTCCTTGATAGATTAAGGTTTAGAACACTAAAGTAGTTAACTTTAAAGATCTGCTAATTTAAAGGAAATCGAATATAATTAAAAAGAGTTTTAAAAAGCATATATTGAAAAAACGTGATCAGTATTTTGGCGCCTTTGCCAAGGAGTGATTGGTGCTACTTTCAATTTTCAAGACTTTTGTAGACTAGGCTTTAATTGAAAAAATCTAAAAAAAATTGCAAAATTTGAAAAAAAAAAATTGCTTTCTTCTTTATTTGTATATACTAGGCTTTGATTCTTTTTGTACAATTTACTCGTTTTTCTTTTTCTCTTTTCAGGTGCTTGAAGAATAAGAGATGGATAATTCAGAAGCACCAGTCTTCTCATTTTGTTGTACTAAAGATTTTTAATCAGAAATATTTTCTTTCAAGCAGTATGAGGGAGAGCCTGTGTCAAATACATGGGGAAGATACAACAATTTGATGCGTAAATGCCCCTATCATAGATTACCTACTTGGTCTCAACTATTAGTATTCCTTAGAGGAATAGAAGCCCATGATAGGATGATACTAGAGTAAGCTACCGGAGGGCAATTGGTGGGAATGCCTATGGAAATAGCGTTTGGAAAAATGGAAGAACTTATAGGATACCCATATGTTGATCCAGATTTCTCTTCTCTAGTAGTTTGTATGTGGTGTAATTGATCACGTGATAGCTCTCAATATCAAGGTGGTGGTTTAGAACTTCATCCCAATATGTCAAATCAAGAATATCACCACACTTGTAAGACTTCAAGGCAAGAGATATTTGTCAGTTCTTCTTCTATCCCCATAGTTCTAGATCTAGATAAAGTGAAAAGTTTTGAAGAGATTGTGAGAGGTTTAGAGAAGAAATGGGAAGAAAAATTTGAGAAACACAAGCAATTATTAAGAAATTGGAGACTCAGGTAGCAGATCTGACTGAATTGGTTTCATCTATTTTTAAATTTGCTAACTCAAGTGTAGATTGGGAGCTTCCTTGTGATGGAAAGAATGAAGAAATCCAAGTTGACAATGAAAGGTCAGAAAAAGAGAAAGTAGAAACAATTGTGTCAAGTGCAGAGAAAGTGGACAACAATTCTCCAGTGGCAATTGAGGTTGAAACAAAAGAAGATAAGCCAGCTTGGGAATTAGCAATTGAGAAGCTTGCAAATCTAACCATAGAGGGGTTTGAAAAATTAGGACAGCAGATTGCAAATCTTGAAAAGCCCTCTACCCAAATTGAGCATGCATATGAGATTAAAGCAGATACAAGCAAGCCGATTGAGAAACAAGAAACTTTGGCTTCTACATCAACTCATATGGAAGATGTGGTACAACAGGAGTACACTCCAGTAGTCATTGAACCTACTGTCAATCAAATATGCCATCAGTTCCTCTTCCAGAAAGATCAAGAAAGAGAAAAGATGATGCAGATTTTGAGACATTCTTGGAGGTTTTTAGAAGCTTGAAGTCAATATTCCCTTGACTGAAATTTTAGAAGAAGCACCTTAGTATAGACGATTTTTAAAAGAAGTCATGAGTAAGAAGAGGAAGATGAATGGGAAAGAGACAGTTATGTTGTCTCAAGCTTGTAATGAAGCTTTGAAGGATGCTTTGCCCCTTAAATTGAATGATCCAGGGAAATTTTCATTGGAGTGCACCATAGGAGATAATAGATTTAAGAATGCTTTTTGTGATCTTGGTGCAAGCATAAACTTGATACATTTCTCTGTGGCTAAGAAATTAGGATTGGGGGATGCAATCAAGAAGACTGAGATGGCAATTCAGTTGGCTGATTGCTCCATTAAAAGACCAAGAGGGGTAATTGAAGATGTGCTTTTGAAAGTTGACAAGTTCATTTTTCCAGTGGACTTTGTGGTACTAGATATGGAAGAAGATCCAGAGATTCCCTTCATACTTAGCTACCCATTCATGGCCACTGCTGAAGCTGTCGTAGAAGTGAAGAATAGCAATATGGTGTTGAGGGTTGGAAATAAAGAGTTGAATGTGAATATCATGAAGAGATGAAAAAAGAACCCTAAATCCACCAAAGCTGACACAACTGAAAGTGCAAGAGTAGATTTATGGAAGAAAAGGAAGGATAAGAAGACTAGTGATTTTGATCCTCCTTGAAGAAGAAAGTCAAAAAGTCAGGCTGAGACTATAAAACAAGCACTGTCACGCCCCAAAGGGTACCCAAAATGTGACAGTCCACTACACTCAATATTAAAACTCAAGTATGACATCTTTAGTCATCCCATAAGTTTACATATCGGGTGTAAGGTGTAATTACACAATTTTTAGGATCACACTTTGAATCGAATAGTCTTAAGAAGGCATACAATAGCATTAAGAATAGAAATCATAACAAGATAAACAAGTTAAGTCTTTACAAATGTCAAGGAGGCATACCCCCACCCAAATAATAGAAGTCTATTCAGTCTAAAACCATATTACAACAATTAGGGTTTGTGTTAAAGAGATTTTTCTAGAAGTCCATGCCTCTAGCTAGGTCCCGACTTCTTCAAAAGCTCCTTCATCCAAAAGATAACCCTGTGAAAAGTGTTCTCTCGGAACAACAAAAAATGGGAACACCATAACAAACCTATCGGGATGTAAGCTAACAGGCTTAGTGAGATTCATTTCCAAATATTTAATACTCAACAACAGTATATAACAGACAAGCTATTAGCAACCATATAAAATGCACAAACACATGAGCATACAATACATTAGACCCTCCGAAAATATTATGTTGAATGGATTTACGCCCTCCATTCGGGGTTAGGTGTTTCAGGCCCATACGACCAGCGTTTAAATTCTTCTCGCTTCTTATTGTGGTTGATATAAGTGCCCAGCCACCACTTTTAAATTTTACTATGGTTGATACAGGTGCCCACCCACACACATTTTCAATTCCGGTCCATACGCCGTCATTCGAGTTTACAGGCCCCTCGTTGCCCAATTATTATGCCTTCTTCCCACAAAAGTATAATAACCTATGCAATGTGATTCATTACGTGATATGCATGTATTGTTTATTCATATAATCGTGGCATGTTAATTAAGTAGATTTAGTGTGATTATAGAGAATTTCAGACAATCTATGTTTATACTAGCTCATACAATGATTTTTCAACAAGTCTCGTCTCGATATACTTATCAATCATTTAACCAAGATCAGATCACAAATCATCATAATTTTATCTTTTCCTAATTCTAATGCCACTACGATTACAAGCACATTTTTTTTTTACCGAGATTACAAGCACATACATAAGCACAACTATTTAAGAAATGAACTCACTCGGCCATGGAGAGAAATCCACTAGTCGTAGTAGTCCTCAGGGAGTGGAAATCCGTCTTCCAAATCACCTAAGTACAAGGAATACCCGAAATGAGTATTTCTTATAAAGTTATAATAACTTAACAATTCTAGCTACCAAGTTCATCAATTTCCGCACAAGTTAAAGTCCTAACTTCAATTGACCATAGCTAACTCATTTTAACTCGGAATTGAGCATATTATATACCGATCTCTATCTACTTCAAATGATCTATCTATTTCTAACATTATTTTCAAGTTTCGAAAATATCTAGGTCATGAAACAGAGGGATTAGATCTGATCAGTAACGATCTCCACTTCCGAAAAATAGTTTTGTAATTGTTTGAAATGTATCTATTTGATGGTTCAAGTATCCATGAAATATGAATGATTTCCTAACATGGATGACAGGTGATGAGTTTAATGTATGCATGATCTTAATTATTTTTGCTAGAAGAAAATTTTATAACTTTTATTTTGCAAGGCCACAATAACAACTACTTATGAAAATCTAGTTTTCCAACTTTGACAACACACTTGTGTTTTGGAATTCATTCTTAGGAATTTCTAGTTATCTTAGTTAAAATTGAGTCTTCATAACATACATTATCTAAGACCTTCATTTTTACATAAGAATTTACAGTTTACACTTTACAAATATGTTTTCAAATAGGATTTACTCAAAAATCCGAATTTTTTAGAAATCCACTTTTTGAATGATTCCTTTGAGAAAAATTTGTTTAAAGCATTAAAATTTAAGACCTTACTATACCTACTACTTAAGGACTTCATTTAATACATAAGACTTCTATTTTGAGCTTGGATAATAGGTGTTTTTATGGCATTACTACAAAATTACGAATTTTCTAAATTGAGTAGTAACTCAACATCTTCTATATTGTTTCTACCCTTTGTTTTACACATTAATCTCATCAAAAATTTCAACTTATAAAAATCACTACTTAATGATATCTATTACCTATATCCTTTATTTTTCACATAAAACATGAGTTTTAGGGTTGATAAAAGGGTTTTTAAAATAGGGCTTTGAAATCATACGAATTTGTCTTTGAACATTTCAAACAAAAAACTTTTCCTTTGTGAGTTGCTTGTTTTATTTCCCTAAGAATCTACCAACTACGACATCTATATACACAAAACAAAGCTTTTATGAGCGTTAATGCATGAAAACATAAATCATCCATAAGATCATAAATGTCAAGCATGGTATAAGCATCTAAAAACTAGATCTACTACTTATGATGTATGAAATGAAGTTTAAAAGCATGAACATGGGTTTTTATGGTAGATCTCTACTTTACCCTACTTTACATGCATAAACATGAAAATACTTCAACAAAAATTAATCAAACACAAGATCCACTCTTGTGATGGCTTGATATTCATGTAGTAGCATTTTCTTGTCCCTAGCAAGTACTCATGGGGACTTAGAGTGAAATCACTCATGAATAATCTTGCCATTACAAGATTAAATGGTAGAGAGGCTTAAGAATCATCACCTAAGGTTGGATTTAGTGAAGAAATGAAGAAGAATGAAGCTTATTGTGTGTGTGTATATGTGATGAGGGTAGAGGCTCACGGCAATGGAGAGGGCAAAAGAGAGGATTTTGTGAAATTTGAACAAATGAAATGAAAATGGAAGAGAGAGAAAATTAAAAGACTATTTATATTAAGCGAATTAGGGCTTGTTTTGTTTATAAAGGGGGGGAGGGGGGGGGCGCCGGCCTCCATGGGGAAAAGAGAGAGAGAGAGATTTGAAATTGTTTTAAATTGTAATATATGTAATAAAAGTATTAAATGTAATAATTTGTTAAGAGATAAAAATTCTTGGAAAAGAAAATATAATTGAGTGTTTGTAAGGTTGTACTACTAGGGTATGGGTTGTGTGTGTAGTAGGTTGTACTGTGAATAGTAATAAATAGTAGACAAGACATTTACTTTACCGGTAGTAAAGAAAATACAGAAAAAAGGCTATAAACTATAATTTTTATAACTCGAAAAATTATAAAACATATATTTTTTAAATCCTTATAAAATTTCGGTTCTAAAGAGTATTATGGAATATTTTTCTGAATTTCTAGTTTCGGGGCTCGCTTTTTTGTAATAAAGCTTAGGAAGGCCCGGAATAGAAAATTTTTCGAAATCAGAACTTTTTATGGTTTGAAATATACTTTAAAACAATAATCCACATTAAATTATTCTATAGAGGTTCTTTTAAATTGAAATCGAAGAAAAGCCGGATCTAAGGTTCTTAGGTTTTCTTTTTCAAGCTCAAACTAATTCGGTTTAGGGTTTTGATTTCCGATTTGCAAAGTTTACTTAGTTACTAGGAAAACTGGGGTTTACAAGCACTGAGTGGGAGACAACCCACTATTATCTATCTATTAATATCTTTTTCTTTTTCTTTCTGTTTTTCTTTGCTTTGATAACGTGCCCTATTGTGCAGATAAGATGAAAACAGGAGCTAATGCACATGAATTGTAGACAACAAGAGGGATGCAAATGGACTTAAAAATGGAAACTTCTCTTTTGCTGTACCGGTTGGAACTCAACTATCGTCAATTAACAAAACGAGGAAGTACTGTTGCTCCTTTTCTCCTTTATTTTTTTTTATTTCTTTCCTGTTGTTAAGTTAATTAGGAACAATGAGGTCACTGTTTATTTTAAGTGTGGGGGAAGGGATAATGAATGGAGAATTCGAGGATGGAGTTGAGTATGACTGCTGTTAATGTCTGGATTTTGTTAAATTGCTGAATTTTTACATGTGACATCTACATCTAAATTGAATGGTTATACCCACACTTCAAAGTTTTTGTCCTTAAGTATTATATGGCAATTTGAGGCCAAATTTTTTGAAAAAATTGTACGAAATCTTGAGATTGTATAAAAAATTGTTGAAAGCATATGTGTAAAAAATTGTAAATTGACTTGCTTAATGCCTTACTCACCTACTATTGTGATTAGTTTACTTGATTAAAATTAAGTAGTGAAATCTTTAAGGAACAAATTTACCTTGTATGTAGCTTTAGAATTGGAAATTTGAAAGTAGGTCGAGTCCTTCTGTAAAAAATAAACAGGTTTACTTATAAGAAAAAGTTAGCTTGTATATAACATTTGTGTTCTTTTAAGAATATTTTAACACTTAGTGAAAGAGGTAGAAGAAACTTTTCACTTAGTGATCCTTTTTTAAAATAATTCTTGAATTTGTTAATGCATTCAAAAGGAAAAAAAAAAAAAAGAAAAAAAACAAGCATAGCCTCTACTCGAATGACTTAAGTATTTGAGTTATGAGTATCTGAACTTGATTGTTAAAGTGAGGAAGAGTTCTTAGAGGTCCTTTAAAACCTAGTCACTTAGGTGATGAGCCTGGGATGTGCCAACTCAATGAACTCACTATAACAAGAAGAGAGGAAAGACAAAAGTTCAAATTATGAACTTTGAAAAACAAAAAGATGGAGACAAAAACCTCCCAAAAAGAAAATAAATGCTTGTATGGAAAAGAAAAAGAAAAGAATGCAAAGTATCAAATGAAATAAGACTTATAATAAAAAAGGAGACAATCTAGAGGAAAGGTTGATACCATATGCTTTCACTATTTGTTGGTAAGAGTATATGCATGCTAAAAGTCCAGTGAAGTCTAAATGAGTATTTTTTCTTAGTGGACTGTGTATCTACTTTTGGATAGAAGATTTCTTTGTTGAACACTGGGATTAAAACTTGTTTTGTCTGGATTAGCTACTAAACTTTGATTAAAGTAATCTAGTTACATGTATCTAGTTTGATTTGAGTAGTAGGCATTGAAATGCAAGTCATGAATATCAAAAGAAATGATGCTTGAATTGAAAAAGATAGAGTTTGTAGATTCTATGACAGATTTCAACTTATGATTTTAATGATTTTGCTTGAGGATAAGCAAAAGTTCAAGTATGGGGGAGTTGATAAAGTCATATTTTACTCAAATTTCCATTAATCAAGTCATGTTTATATGTTATAGATTTTATAGAAATCAATTGGAATTGGTACTTAAATGTTCTTAAATTGTTATTTCAGGTTATTGAGGATTTAGAATACAAATTCAAGCAAATTAGAGAAGATTTGTACAATTTTAGGCAAGAACAGAAGCAACACCGGCACTTTTGCAATTCAGCACCACCGGCCTTGAAATGCAAAACAAGCGAACTTCATCATAAAATAGCAACACCATCAGCTTTAAATGGAAATTTTCACTAGTGCTACAAATTTTTATACATATGTTGACAAAATTCTTAGCTACATCGCCGGCTTTGAGCTAGTGTTGCGCTTGTATAGAATGCAAATTTTTAAAGCCAGATCGAACACTGCCCGTGTTGAAGAAGAAATTAAGCCAGCTTCTGCAATTTTAAAGAGACGCTGGCACAGTGAGAATCAAAGCCACCAGCGTTCATAAGGAAAATCAAGTGGTTTATGACTTTTCATTGTATGCCAACAACTAGAGCGGTTACGCCGCCGGTATTGAAGCCTATGTACATTAAAAAATGCTCTCGAAAATTAATTTTAACATTAAAGGCCGGTCATAATTAAATAAAAGCCGCCGGCCTTTAATGTTGATGTAACTCCCATGCAACCCTTGATATATATTCATCATGTTGTCATTTATGGAAAAAAGAAGAAACCCTAGGCACAATTTCTCGCTTCTTTTTCATAGCTCCTTGATAGATTAGGGTTTATAACACTAAAGTGGTTAACTTTTTAATTTAATAAAGGATTCCATACTAAGATTAAGTGGAAAACATCATTTGTGTATGGATTTTGGCATGGAATTTCTTATCAAGATGATTTCATTCCTTTTGTTTTGATTCATATATTGGATTTTGTTTAAAGCTTTCTCCTGTGTGATTTGATTAGGGCTTTTAGTTGTTGATATGGATTTTTGGATTGTGGTTTAATTGTTATTAATTGAATCCTTGTTCATATGTGGATTATCAATGTTATTTCAAATCATGTAATTTTGGCTTAAATCTGGAATTCATGAATGATTAGGATAGTAATTGGGAAATTCTCTTCTAATCAATTTTGTAATTATCTAATTAGGATTGCATTTCACATAGGGATATAGGTTGTAATTCTATTAGGGTATGGTAAATTAGAAAATAATTGTCAATTAATGACTTTCCTAGGGATAGGGAATATTGATTGGTAATTTTAGGGTAATGGTTCACTTTGGGAAAATGAATTGTTATCTTGTTCTTCATTCTTGAAAAACTGAACCCATTGATGATTTGGATTGACAAGTACAATTTTGGTCAATAGCAGAATTCAATTTATTTCCAAATTTGTTTGGCTCTAAACCCAATTCTATTTGAGGTGTGGAAATCCAAGATTTTTCCGTAGTTTAGTTATATTAAAAGAAAATCTAAAAAAAGAGAAACATCTTTTGATTTGCCTAGCTATGAATTGGACTGATATAGTTGATAGCTAATCCTCACTCCCTGTGGATTCGACTCGGTATTCACCGAAATTTTATTACTGCACACACACTCGATATACTATCGGTTAAAGATCTGTTCATTTAAAGGAAATCGAATATAACTAAAAAGAGTTTTAAAAAGCATATATTGAAAAAGCATGATCACTCTCCTCTATCTTTTTCTTTATTGATCAAAGGAGAAATTAAGGTTTGTTTTAGTAACTTGGCTGGAATGATAACAAGAAAGACAAAGTACAGAATTGTGATTGTTATTTCTTGATCTATATGATGAACTATATTTGGATTCTAACTATGAAGTAACTCTAGGGTTTGTTTAATATGTGTATGCACATGGATTTTGAGATGAGAAGCACGAAGGCAGAAAATCTGACTAGCATTTAAGCCCTAACTAGCTGTGAGAAGGAATAAGGATGAGAAGAGAGTTTTAGTTTTAGGTAAAATTTTCTAGCTACCTCTTTCCTTTCCAATCTTCTCATTTGTATGTTGCTACTCAATGACTATTATTTCTATTATGTTGTAACAAGATATCAACTAAGTATGCTTGAGTTTTGATGTTGTATGCTTAAGTCCATGTATGTATATTACTCCATATTATAATCATTCAAATATCTTGGTCTATTCCTCTTTTGTCTTTCCTTAAATCTTTGCTATTCATATCACTTTGCCCCTAGTTTAAGGCATCACCTTGTCCTCGAGGTGAAAATTGAAATCATATCAACCCTTATTACTATGCAACTCTTTATTCCTAGTAAGTACTATCTATGGAGGTTGCCTACCATACAAAATATTAAAGTTAGTCGGTTATAATGGCAATGATGAAAGAGTTGCAATGACCTCTAAAAATTTGCCTGATATAGCATATGTGGTTGTATTGTTGGTGGATGCCATAGAGGAATCACTCTCCTGAATCATAAAATCAATGAAAGCAACCGGATTATATAAGTGGGTTGGATGTAAGCTCCTGCCAATCAATTGATTTTCACCTTGAAGTTTAACTATTTTATCTTTAACCTTAAAAGACATAGTTAAAGTACGATAATTCATAGTAATTGATCCTAAAGATGTCAACCAGTCCACTTTTAACACAAAACTGCCCCTTTTAATGAAATGACATAACAATGGATGGAAAAATAATGGTTCTGAAGCAAGAGTGTGATATTCTTGCAAACATCTGAGCGTTTCAAGAAACCTCCATTACCAACCATCACTTGAAATTCAGAAATAGACGAAATTAGTATTTTCAATTGTCCTACTGCATGAACTTGCAAAAAATTTTGTGTACAACCTGAATTTATAAGAATAGAAAGGGGAGTTGTTCCCACCATTTTTTCCATCCGAAATGTTTCAAGAGAAACAACACCAAACATAGCATGGAAACTAATTTCAATGTCATCCTTATTATTAACAACCTTTGACTCATGTTTCTCATTATTATCTTTTGCCGGGTAATCGACAATCAATTCCTCTTCAGGTTGAATTAATAACAAAGACTTTACCTTACATACATGATTTTTGTGATATTTCTCATTACAATTGTAACATAAACCTTTCCTCTTCTAGCCATTTATTATGTTGCTGACAATTTATGGACAAGTAAAGTTTTAGTTGATGATACTTCTTGTTATGATTTAACTATTGGTGTGGCTAGCAATCCTTTTCCTTCATTTTCATCAACTTTTAAAATACTTTTACTAGCATTATTGAAATTGAAAACCTTTGAAGTCAAATGAGCTTGTAGAGAAGACAACTTATTTTCATGTAACTTTGTTAAACTAATAGTACGCAATAAACTTATAGGTTGAAATGCTAAAACCTCTTGTTCAATTAGTGGTTTCAAACCTGAGATAAAACAACTTTGAAGAAAGCTTTTTGATAACCCACTTATTATATTTGACAAGCTCTCAAATTTACCTTGACATTCTTCCATAGTGCCTTTTTGAGTCAATTGAGCTAAATTTTCTTGTAAGTCTTCAAACTGTGAAGGTCTAAAATGTGACTTAATTGCATGTGTAAACTACTTCCAATTACAAATTAGTGATTATTGTGCATCCTCTGATATTAATCGTATGTCTTATCTTCTAAAGCAAAAGAAGCTAATTAACGATGTTTTGTTTCAGGCACATTATGAAAATCAAAGAACTAAGTTGCTTTAAGCAACAATCGAGTGGGATCTCCCTTACTAAACTTGGGAAATTCTATCTTGAGATGTTTCATATCGCCCCAATCTAAACGTGATACTCTAATGGTAGAAGATGATGAGTTTGTTACTAGATTCCTTACTTGATTTGAATAAATAAACTGAGATAAAGCATACAACTGCAGCATAATTGCATTCATGCTATCATTCATGTTATTCATGGTCTTCTTGAAATCTTGCATATCGTTCTTTACTCGATCAATATTATTATTGTTTTGTTCCACCTATTCTTGCCACTTGGAATAGCTTATTGTGTTTTCAGCTATAACAAAAACTCTCAATAACAAATCAATGAAAGCACCAAATTGATATCAATCACAAGCTACTAATCACTTTATTAATGTAAGAAAACAATAACATGGCCCAATTTAATAGTCCATTCTGTGTATAAAAGTCCAACACAGAATTAACTCCATCAACATTACGTGAAACAATAACTTAAAATAGGGTAACCTTGAATATTAATCTTATCCTATGTATTCAGTAGCCACCTCAAAAAAGGTACGTCTCTCTCTCCTCTACCTTTTTCCTTACTGATCAAAGGAGAAAGTAGGGTTTGCTTAAGTAACATGGCTGGAATGATAACAAGAAAGATGAAGTACAGATTTGTGATTGTTATTACTTGATCTATATGATGAACTATATTTGGATTCAAACTATGAAGTAATTCTAGGGTTTGTTTAATATGTGTATGTACATGGATTTTGAGATTTAAAACAAGAAGGTAGAAAAGCTTATGGCATTTGAGCCTCAATTAGCTCTGAGAAGGAATAGGGATGAGAAGAGAGTTCTAGATTTAGGTAAAATTTTCCAATTACCTCTTTTGTTTCCATTCTTCTTATTTATATGTTGTTGTTCAATGACTGTTAGTTCTGCTATGTTGTAATGAGATATCAACTAAGTATGCTCGAGTTTTGATGTTGTATGCTTAATTCCATGTATGTATATTACTCCATATTATAGTCATTTAAATATCTTGGCATATTATGTGCTCTTTTGTTTCTCCTTAGATCTTTGCTATTCCTATCAGGTTCCGATCTTCGTTGATGTGCAGAAAGTACCAAACAAGAAAGCACAATCCAACAAACAAACAACATACCAACCAAAACTCTTAGAGCTTCCATCACTGTATCCTTAGGAATGCATACCGCATGTTCCTGTAATTGACAACAATCACAAAATTAACAAAAGTAGAGGATATCACACTATAAAACTGGGAATTTTACTCTTTTATGACAATAACCATACAACATGTAAAAGACAAAAAAAAAATGATAATAATTCTTATCAACACAATGATACGATGTAATTGATAGAGAAAATACAAACAATTGACACATAAATTACTTTTAAGTCAAAGAACCTGATAACATTACAAACTACAAAACCAATATATGAATCTTTACCCATTATTTTCAATTAGGTCTATCGAACCTGGTTTATTCATTTCTGGTTTAATTTCTTTTAATTTGATTTATATCAAAACCTAACCCATTTGATACAAATCCTCAACTAGGAATGAAAAGAAATTTGAATTTTATAAAAACTTTATAGAGTCGCCATAGGACCAAATTTGGAAAAAAATGTAAGTTATAACCTGTTAATCCTATCTTACCAAAAAATTGCGAGGAAAATTGATTTAAAATCAATTTTAATAACAAGAGTTTTCATAGGTCTGAGAGCTATCCTACTAAAACCATTTCGTTGCCACCTTAAAATTCCTTAATCAAAGTTTGATCCTTTAATGTCTTTAAATTTGTTAAAATTAAAACCTTAACGTGGGGGGTGGAGGGAGGGTGGGGGGATGTGTCACGTGGCTGCCCCTTTCTTCTATTCTCT
This sequence comes from Combretum micranthum, assembly GCA_024138025.1. Taxonomy (NCBI): domain Eukaryota; kingdom Viridiplantae; phylum Streptophyta; class Magnoliopsida; order Myrtales; family Combretaceae; genus Combretum; species Combretum micranthum. The sequence goes on from JAMXBD010001784.1 coordinate 195,873, forward strand.
TTCCTTTGTTTACCACATTGATTCCACAAACCTATCACTACCGATCTAAAGAGTCATAGATTTCTCACTATCGATCTGAAGAGTGACAGACCTACTGCCTTTAACATTAGATTTGCGTTGTATTCCATTATTCTGATCATCATCAATAGTCCGAGTGGTTTAAAGAGTATGAAGATCAATCAAATATTATTTTGTCCGTAGTTTTTAGAATAAGCGAATTTTTTATTTATGTTTTTTACTTTGTTTCCATCCTTTATATATGATTTTTTTTCATCTCTTTTGTGGAATCTAGTCTTCTCGCCAATTGGTTAATTTTATTCTCTTAGGATAATTTTTATTCCTTATGTAGGATGCTTTAATAACAGAAGAGATATGTCCATTTATACGGTTGGATAATTATAATCCCAACTCTTCATTTGTCATTTTTGTTATATTGATTATTGTTATTGATGCAATTTATTTCTAGTGAATAGAAATCATCTTCTTGCCAAAAAAATATGTTGAAATTAAAGATATTTACAAAACTATAATTTTACAACTAATTGAAATGGTATTTACAAGAAATTATTTACATTAATCATATCTATAATTACAAGAAAGTAGAATTTGTGAAACAACTGCCAATTAAATAAATATTTACAATTTTTTTTAATTTTTTAAGTCACCTACTTGCTAATTGGGATTAGATATCACGTAGTTTTTTTTTTTTTAAAAACAAAATTTACTATGTTGGCTTCTTTAGTTTTGCGAACTCTTTTCATTCTAAATTTCCTAAATTTTATTATTTTTGAAAAGGGAAGGAGCCTTATATTTCATTAAAAAAATCACTAAAAATGCAATAAATATAAAAACTCAATTTATTATATTTTATTTAATTTTTTTTCTAAATGTCAAAAATTTCTTTAGAAAAGGAAGACCATTTTTATTATTTTTTACTCTTTATAATTTTTATGACTTTTCTTTTCTTTTTTTGTGTTTTCAATTTTATTATTATTATTTTTATTTTAAAAGACAACTGAACAAAAAGGAATGAAAAGAGGAAAAAAAATTTAAGCAATTGATAACTTCACTTACTTGTACCTAAATCATTTCAATCTTTAATTGATCTTATCAAAAAGCAAAAAAAGAAAGAAAAATTGCTGAAAACTTACTTGCGTAAGCTGATCATCGGCTTCATCAATCATCCTTCATATTTTAGTATTTTTTATTATTTTATTATTTTTTCTCATTTTTCCTTTTTTCTTTTTCTTTATTAAATTAATTAGATAATTAATTAACTCAAGCAAGCACGTAGAAAACTTACCTAGATTGGATGATGCACACGGGTTGGGTTTGTAAGCTCTTAGATTTTTCAGTACGCTTAGAAAAGAGCCTGGAGCCAACACCGAAATTGATGGCTTAAAATCAACCAAAGTTAAAAACGAAAATCTAGAAACCCTAGATGAGATCATATAAAGAATTCATAATCTTAGGAAATTAGATGATTTGAAAAACGGTTGAAACCCTAAAGGTAAGTAATTTAGCAAAGACGCATCACCGTCAAAACAATTTTGCATACTATAACATAATTGATGCAGTTCAACCTTAAAACCAAGAAAACCTTAGAATTTATCCGAGCCAATCACAAGTCTAGGAAACCTTAGGTAATGTTAGACAAGTCGGTTGACCCTAAATGTCTAATTAGTATAATGGCAATAAGAAAATCCTAAATATTGAACCTTAAGAAAATGAGTACCTTCATAGACAAAACAAAAATATGATAATCGTTTGACTCGGAAATCCTATGCTAAATAATTCATCTATCTGATCTCTAATATATAAATTGAGACAATTATATATCCAAGTAATATTTAAAATAAAATAATAAGAAATAATTTCCTATAATATTATATTAACTTACTAAGTCAAAATTTAATCAATTAAACTAAACCGCTTCCATACTCGACCGCTAGCATGTAGATTGAGATAATATCACCAAATAATAATTAACAATAAAATATTAACCCCTAGATGGTGACCTTATAAGTAGAACATTAGAATCGATAACAGAACATGAACCCCAAAGTCAAACCAAGTCAACTTTGGACTCTAGAAACCCTAAACTCAATTAATTAGTTTTTAAAAACCTAAAATATTGAATAAATTAGAAAAATAAGATAGACTTGATACAAATAAGATATATGGTATATACCCTAAAATGATCATTTTGGCAAAAAATTCAATTGTTTCGAATCTTTACGAGATCAGTTTCCGTATCTAGACACCAACATGCAAAACTAAGTAAAATATTCCAACAAATAATTTATTCTATAAATATATTAAGATATTCATAAAATATCAGATAAAATTTTATTGGCCTATAAAAACATTAATTATAGCTTTTATACTGTATTTTTATTTATACTGGTAATTTATTTGTCTTGTCTAATATTCATTACTATTCACTCTACTCTACTTTTTCTTTCACTTACACTCCTATTCTTACAACTATTCTTATAAACCCATAACTTTTTACTACGCACAGCTAATTATTATACTTTATTGCACTTTTCTTAATATTAAATTTATTTTATTTCACTCTCTCTCTCCCCTTCTAAAAGTGACTGGCACAACCCTTAGCCTAATCCGCTGTGCCCCCTCTCGTCCCCAAATTTATTTTTTTTCCCAATTTTTTAACACATTAATTCACAAATTTTCATATATAAATACTACTTCCCTCTTTCACTTCCTTTACACTTTTCTTACACATGACAAAACTCTACCAAATTCACTTCTTAACTTTCCTCTCTAAAATTTCTCTCAAACTTTTTTCCCCTCCTTCACCCATACACAAAATTCCATCTCTTGTTTTAGGTAAAACACTAAATACCCTCTTCATATATATATATATATATATATAGTTGTATGACATGAGTCTATGTATTTCTTAATACCATCCATGAAAATCCCCATGATACATGATGCTAGTGAATGGAAATAAAAGGCAACACATTTAGATTCATGTCACAATGTTATGTTTATGTTTATGTTTATATTCATATTCATGCTCATGTTCATAATATGTTCATTATAATCATATTGCTAACTTAACTTTCTATATGTTTATATATATATATATATGTAGTACCTATAATTTTTAGAGCCTATTGTTCACAAACATAACTTTATTTATTTCATGTACTTATTTTATTTCAAGCAATTTAATTATTCCATACTTTTATAAGACTAGTCAATTTCTACTATTGGACTTGTATACATTCAAGTCCGAAAGAGACCGAAATTTCAAGTCTCGAGGAGCCATGTTTAAAGTCTAAGACTCCCACTTTATTATAGTTCATTACACTTATTTTTATTTATTTCATATAGCAACTAGATTAATTCAAGTCTTGAGGAGTCTTGATAACAAGCTAATACTCCCATGTTTTTGTTTTACTAACTTTATGAATTTTGCTAATTTAATTTTTGTTCCTATATTCTCTTCAATACTACCATAATCTTAACTCTAGTTATGCGTTCATTTCTAAGTTCATGCGCATATATGATCATAACTGATATTGTTGCTATGAGTTTTTCCAAGAATATGAATGTTGATAATTCATTGTTATGCAAATATTTTTCAAAAATCTTATTTTCAATACATGGGAAATCTTGTCCTCAAGAATAACGATTTAGAAAGACATTCACCTAAATTTTTTAAAATGCCAAAACTTAAAGAAATCTCTAAGAAATACCTCAAGAGCATTTTTTTCACAAAGAAGTGTATGGTAGGTTACTACAGCTGGCCGATCACATGTGATAGGCATGGCGATCGACCTGAGAGAAGACCTGAATTGATGACACTTATAGGATGTCTCAAAGAGAGGCATGGGAGGAAGAATAGGCAAACTCGGTTTCTCGAGTGCGCGAGTATGACAGAAGATCAAATCAAGTAGACTCGATTGTTCTTGACTTGTTCTTGATAGAATAGTTATTTTGATCTTTCTTGGAGATGTTTTAGCAAAGTATTTACGTTATTCATAACCTTAGCAATCTGCAGAATGCTCCCAAATGATTGGAGGAGCATCCTATTTATAGATATTGGAGGCTGCAATAGTCGTTAGATGAATCTGGATGGATGGTTGAGATGAAACATTGCTTGCAACCATTGGATCTCTTTCATGAATCCGACGGCCAGAATCCATCCCTTCTTTTATGTATGTGGGCCTAGGCTTTGCATATGGGCCTGGAATAAAATGAGGGCTTTTATAATAAAAATGGAGCCCATTTTCTTATTAAAATAGCCCATCTTTATCATAATATAGAAATAGGCTCATTTTATTCCAATAAGCCCTATATTAGCCAAACAAAACCCAAATTAACCCATGAAGATATTTTTGGAGTCTACTTTTAGGGCACGAGAAATTCGAATAAGGAGAAAGTGGAATAAACTGGTTTGACGATCCCTATTCTAAGCTTACCAAACCAAATCTCCTTACGATATCTCTTATTAAACTCAGTCTTCTAAGCCTTGTCACTAGCCCAAAAGACCAGCCCATAGCATTAAATTGGGCTAAAAGCCCAATTACTAAAATGACCCTCTACATTTTGCTCCCTGGCCATAAGCTCCTTTAGCAAAGTCATAAAGGGGGTTTTAGGCATTTCATTAAGTAGATGTTCTTTTCAGAGTTGGTGTAGAACACTAATAAGAAGTTGTACTTAACATGAAATTGTGTACTGTATTGATATAGCCAATACTTCTTATATTGCCAATGAACCAAACTTGTTATATTCGTGGATGAAGTAAAGTGAGTTGAAGTAGTCTTCTTCAAGCTTGTTGTACAATATCTGATAAAGCAATTTTGTTGTCGCACGAGCACTTAGGTTACCGAGTGGACCAATATATCCTAGGACATCTTGTATGGATTGAAGTATCATGAAATAACCTTCTTTTTTTGAACTGCTGTTGAGAGATTTATTTCCTTGCATTCAATTCATAGTGCAACTTTATGATGATCATCTTGTCTTCTTCTTCTTTTTTCTATAATGCTTAATAATTTAAGAAAAGCACTAAAATAAGCTTCAAAGCACAGCGGTAAATGAGGTAGATGTTGTCGTGTAAGTGATGCGAAGCTCCAGAGCAGACCAGGGGTAATCTTATAAATATTCCCCGCTTCATATATATATACATATATATATTTTTTTTTTGGAAAGTCAACCCAATGGTCTACAAAGAAAACTTTAATATTGGTATCGCTATTCATTATTATCATTTAATAATGAATAACTTTTTTTTTTTCATTCATTATAACCATTTAAGATGACATTCAATATCAGTTTCCATTCTTATCTTCCATGCCCTTTCCTTTTCTTGATCATTTCCCGATCTGGCATTCTTTTTTTTTTTTTTTCTTAAAACCATTGCATCTCCTTCTATAATTACTCTTTCTTTCCTCTTTTACATTCATTATTTCGATCTTTTCATCTTCCCCGTTCTACATTCATAATTTTGACCTTTTCATCTTCCTCCTTTTGCATTCGTTATTTCGACCTTTATTTTCCTCTTCTAACATTTATAATTTTGACCTTCTTATCTTCCCCCTTTTGTTCATTAATTTCAACCTTTCATCTTCCTCTTCTTACATTTATAATTTTGACCTTCTCATCTTCCCCCTTTTGCATTCTTATTTCGACCTTTCATCTTCCTCTTCTTACATTTTGACCTTCTCATCTTCCCCTTTTTGCATTCCACATTTAAGAAAATCTTTTTATATCAATTGAGCCTTCATTTTCCAATCAACCCTTCATTTTCCAATCAACAAGTGTAACCGTTAATGAAAATTTAATACCTTTATTGTGGAAGGCTTCCTGATCCACAATGGTCGCATGCTATAATTTATCTCATATATATATTAATATATATATAATCGTCCTTGAGAACATTTGGACTTTTTTGCTTCAAATCCCTCTCCTTCCGCCATGCATCTATGTAAATTAATGCCGACTATACCGGTGTAGGTTGATGCCAGATCGAGCAATAGCAGCATGTTGAGACTGTCATCGCTTCCTCTTTCGAAAAACAATAGAAGGACATTTCCAACTAATTAATTTCGGCTCCGATCTTACCATGCGAAAGCTCTTCTAGCTTAGATACGGGCCTGCTGATCTTTAAGTCCATTTATACTAAGCCTCGTAGTAGGCTTATTTGTTATCCTAGCCTTCTCATTCTCTGTTAGACTTGGTACGGGCCCACGAATAGACTAGTATCACTCTGGCACCCGACCCTTGGAACGATCCACGAGTGCACTTGTATTATTCTGGCACCCAGCCTCTTCTAACCTTAATATGGGCTACTTCTGCTTTCCTGATCTCTTCTATACTTGATATGGGCTCATGAATAATCAAGTGTCACTCTGGCACCAACATTTTGTCACGACCCACGAGTGAACTTGAGTTGTTCTTGTGCCTAATCTCTTCTAGATTTGATATGGGTCCACATGCGCCTACACTACTTCTCCATATCCAATTGCACCTCCCAAAGTCAGTCATCAAAGACTAGTCTTCATGGGTATTATGCATAGTCGAAAATCTCAACAAGTTAGAAGCGTTGTCATTCTACTGTCAAAAATTAATTCTATCAGTGAAGTAAATTAATTCGTTAATAAAGATTTGTTCTGCATCATGTTGATAGCACTCCACAAGCAAACTATCGATGTTTGTCAACTAAGTGTCAGCATTTCATTGTAGGAGTTGGAATAATCTTAATGTCATCTCCACTTTCCTATTGTAATACTTAGTCAAACAAGGTTCTGTATTTGTAAAGCCAGGAAAGCATACTAGGGAGAGGTTGAAAGCAAGCAAACATGCTCCACTTACCCATCAAGCATACTCTAAAAGTTGTCACTAGTACTGGGTGACATGGTAGCTTTGAAGGTATTGGGAACTCATGTCTGCCATCATCAATTGAACATCGTACTTGCATGTATGTATCGATTCCTTATCATAATGTGTTGTTCTCTTCGCGTTGGAGGTGCATTGCCTATGAGTACCAATATAGGTACATCATTTCAACATGCTTGGCGCTCAAGTGCCTATGTCAAGCAATTATTCTTCAAGATAGGTAGATACTTCCCGTAGTAGTCATATTTAGGGAAAAAAACCTCCTGAAGTTCAAGTATCAACTTCTTCTCCTTAGTTGATGGCGTGTCATTATATAACGCGGTAGCAACTCATACCATGTTATCACTTATAGTTTGTGCATTCATAAAGTTGCTTCAACTTTTTAGATCATATGATATAGGATTACAAATGTCATGCCTGTCATGGATTCACTTCAAGATTAAGGCCGACTGTACTTTAATCACTGATTATAATAAGTTGCAAAGAGAGGCATTGCATCCTGCATACTTAAAAGGAGATGCTTCTACTGAACGGTTATGACGACCATGAAGTGATCGTTTTGATCAATCATTGATGAGGTCGGTTCGACCTCGTTTTGCAAAATGGCGATATGGTTGTTAGGCCTATTGTGAAGTTGCTTCAACTCATCACAGTTAAGATCACTTCGATCTCATAAATGATGTAGTAGAAATAGGGATTGCACTGTTGCATGCTCAAGAGTAGATTTTTCTACCAAGCGATAGCGACTACCATGAATTGATTGTTTCAATCAACCATGGATGAGGTCGCTTAAACCTTTATTATGCGAAACAGCGTTATGGCTACTAAGCCTGCTATGAAGTTTCTTTGACTTATCATAGTTGTGGTTGCTTCAATCTTGTAAATGATGTTGTAGAAATGGGTATTGCACTCGTCGCATCCTAAAAAATAGATGCTTTTGCTAAGCAATAGTAATTGCCATGGAATGATTGCTTCGGTCAACTATGGATGAGATCGCTTTGACATTAATTCTACGAAACAGTGTTATGGTTGCTAAGCCTGCTGTGGAATCACTTTGACTCATCACAGCTATGATCACTTCGATCTCGTAAATGATGCTATCGCAATGGGTATTACACCTGTCGCATGCTCAGGAGTAGATGCTTCTACCAGGCGATAGCGACTACCATGAAATGACAGCTTCGATCAACCATGGATGAGATCGCTTTGACCTCAATTTTGCGAAATGTTGTTATGGCTGCCAAGCCTACTATGGAGTCGCTTCAACTCATCACAATTGAGATCGCTTCGATCTCGTAAATGATGCTACAGAAATGGGTATGACACCTGTCACATGCTCAGGAGCAGATGCTTCTACCAAGCGATAGCGACTACTATGGAATGACAAGTTTGATCAACCATGAATGAGATCACTTCGACCTCAATTCTGCGAAATGGCGTTACGGCTGCCAAGCCTACTATGGAGTCGCTTCAACTCATCACAATTGACATCGCTTCAATCTCGTAAATGATGCTACAAAAATGGGTATGACATCTGTCGCATGCTCAGGAGCAGATGCTTCTACCAAACGATAGCGACTACCATGGAATGACAGCTTCGATCAACCATGGATGAGATCGCTTCTTATTTGGATCACCCGTTTGTTTGGTAACTGGATTGTTTGTCCTCCGTGCATTCTCTACCAACATCGAGAATGACTTAAGTGACAAATTCTCCAGGTGCATAATATACTCCGTGAACATACCTTGAATGCAAATTTTGAAGAGCTATTTACAAAAAAAAATTATGTCATTGCAAGATGATTTTCTACTAGAAACACTTTCTAAATTCAAAAAGGTATACTTTGTGCTAGATATCGTCACTCGAATGGGACCTAAAACCCCGGCTCTTAGTATCACAATTGTTGGAATCGGAACTAGACTTGTGGGAGTTGATACTCTAGCTAGTTCTTGAACTAGCAGCTCCTAAACTAGAGGGTCAAGCAATTTTTGGGGTGGAACAACAAGACTTGCCAGAATCGGCGAGTTGTTAGCTAATTCATATCTGCCTTTTCTGGGTTAGTTTTTGGTTCAGGAACTACTGGTGATAAATTAGGTTAGTTTCCGGTTTTGAACAGATTGATGATAATGTCTACTTTATCCTATGTTAGCCTTGTTTCACGAAGAAATTGCTACTTTGTGATTCAATTTTATTTAGCACAAAGCCCATCAAAAGTAACACCTTGATCCAAATGCTTCCAAGTTCCAAGTAATCTTCCATTCTCATTCTAACAAATACATGGGGCTGTTATTTTAATGTTCCAGCTAATAAACCTAATTGTTTAAACAAATGAGTAAAAATAACATATCCTCAAAACAGAATATGTTACAAATATATCTAGTTTATACCTAGTTTTGAGACATCGCTTAAACCATTAATTATATAAAAGAAACAAAAACAGGAACCCGATTCCTATATTTGGTATTATTATTTGTTATTTCACCGTGATATATCAGTTGCCATAAAAATCTGGAGATAAAAACATCTACTTTCTTTTCGATACACCCAATAGGACAATCAAGCTAAAGTTGAAGATAAAGTATTCTAGACTTTTTATATCGATTCTAAATAGAATTAAATACAAATTGAACACTAAATATATTGAATTCCATCCTCAATTAATTCTTTGTCACAAGGAACGTATTTCTCTACATTATGTATTTTTATTACACGCAACGAATAATTTCACATACATTTGTGTAGGTGGCTATTACATGTCTGCATCATACAATAACAAATAAATAAAATACATATATTCATATGATTATTTAACATTGCATCAATATATACATATATATCAAACTCAATATTGGTGTTATACATTATTAGAAATAATGAATGCCTAAATTACAATTAGAAAAAAAAAATTAAAAACAAAAAAAAAAATTCCAACGAGAAACAATTAAGAAACAAACCGACCATAATATGAATCAAGCATCTCCATCCAGCTTGGAGAGATGAGCATTGGGAGGAGTAATGCAATTGGAGCAGGTCATTATAAGATATTTTGCCGCCCAAACCATTAAAAACCTTATGGGGGGTGGGTTTGGGAAATTACATGCCGATCCTATAGGGTTTTGAGTCAGGTTCATGTCATTAAAAAAACCCGATGGGTAATCCGAACCCGTCATATTATAAACAATTTAAAAAATTGAGTTTGGAATATTAAAAAACAAAACCCTACTAATTTTTGTCTTTAAGAATAGTTGTTAATAATTTTAACTTTATTTTGTTTTTTTTCTAATTTTTAATTTTATCTCGTAAAAAATTATTTTTACAATGTTATTAATTTTTATTGTTTTAACAAATAAAATAGTTAGTTCAATGAACCTATGAATTGATGAGTGTGCTATAACTAGCCTAGCTCGGTTTAGACTATACTTAAGTTTAGCTGTCGGGCTACCATCCAATATTTTGTTGGAAAATACAATTGAATTTAACTAAGAATTGAAAAAGGGGGGAAAAAATGAAGCGGGTCGCTGGATGAGGTTGGTTAGGGTTAAAACCCTATAGAAGCGGGTTTAGGTATTAAATAGAAAACTCTATAGGGTCGTAGATCGGGTTTGAAAGACTCTATTGAGAAACGGGTCGGGATCGGATCTTATGTGATCCGTCCCAAATCTGCTCCGATCGCATCCCTAGGGAGGAGGTGCAACAATATGGAAACCCATCCTGTGAATACCTCAAGAACCATCAAGACAACCACAACTCTTCTTATAAATGTTGCTCGTAGATGAAGATCAAATGAAGTCAGTAGTATAACATTTGCAGCAAATGAAAAGCTATACGCATACGAAATTGATAAAACCCGTATACTTTTTTTTTTTTTTTTTTGTTAGTTTGAGTTGTTCATATGAGTGTTGCCGTATAGGGTAAATCTGTAGGAAACAGCTAAAATGAAAATATTTATCATACATAATTCATGACCCACCATGGCTTATAAATTTATATAACTCAAAAAATTTATACGTGTTTAAGACGAATCTCGGAGCTCAATGTTAAGACTTTATTTATAATAAAATTCGTTAAGTTATTATTATTTTTTTATTGACTTGTGTGGCTTATATTTAGTTTGTCAATCAAAAAGGAAGGATCCTCACACATCAAGTAACCAATTTTGGTATTTTGTTGCGAAGCAGAATATTCTGATTAATATTTTTAAGTGTCATCGTCATCAGCCATATATAAGAAGAAAAAAATATATAGATATAGCAGAATAAAGTTTGCATTATACATTAGAGATGCAAATGAACCAAATTGGTTCATAAACTACTCAAGTTTGACTCAATGTTTATTCAAATTTTATTCGAAAATAATCGAATCGAACTCGAATTCGAATTATTCGAATAGTTTATCGAACCAAACTGGAACTTTATATTAGCTCGTGAGCCTAATTGAGTTTATCGAACATGAATGTTAATCTAATTCAAATCGAGTTCAGATATTAATATTATTTTAATTAAAATTTAAAATATATATTTTAATAAATTGAGCTTAGACAAGTTTAATCGAGTCGAATTCAAGATTATACAATTGTATTTCGAGCTAAACTTAAGCTTAAAATGTTAAGATCGATCAAACTCAATATTGTACTATCAAGATTCAATTCGCTTGCAGTCCTATTATGGATGTAAAGTTGGATTTATTCAAACCGTATGGTGAGGTGATCTTATGGTTATCCATTTCCATTTATTAGATGGAAATTTATGTTTGCGCATATGCAATTTAATTGTTGGTAGTTAAATTTCTTTACTCTTCACCAACCCATAACATTTTCCATAATTGGAAAAATCATAGTGAAGAGCAAAAACAAAGTAAGAAAAAAAAGCAAACATTTTTTAAAAACTTTTGTGGTCCCATTAATTAGAGAATTTAATAATATATATCAAGTATTTCATTGGTTCAATTGATTATAATATCGCTAAAGCTTTCTTTTTCCATTTAATATCTTCAATAACCAGATTGTATATGTTACTATCTATCCTACGATATTGATTCATTAGCGATTTTCAAATAAAGTAAAGAAAGGTTTATCAAAATTCTCAAACGGCTATAAGATAGGATTTGCATTGTTATCCATCAATAATCTAAACTATTCTCAACATTTTAATTGAAAGTATTTTTAAAACAAAGCATTTACACAATCAGAAATGATTTCACATAATTTTAACAAAGTCATCGTGTGATTATAAATGTGAATTTATATTAGTTTACGAAATCCATGATGTATATAGTTGTATTTAAGATATACATAGATATACCTGCACTAATAAATTGTGCAGTATCCACATGTGTAAGAATTGAATCCTATCAAATTAAAATATAAAACAATTACTAAATTAAATTATCTGCGTACATTACTATTTGCATTTGAATAAAGACCTAATGATAGCAATGGTTTTTCAAATGATATCAGGCTCAAATATCCTCTCTTTTGTTGTAATTAAAAAAAAAAAAGAATAAAGGAAAACGAAATTAAAATACACATCAACATTGATTTAAAAAAAAAAAAAGATAAAAAAATGTAGCACTGCACACATGTCCCTTATAAGATATATATATATGCTAGTCAATAGTCATATCTAATTTACTTTATTAAATAAATTACTGAATGCATGTAAAATCAAAGAAGAAGATATTAGTTAACCAATTTTATGTTGGAAATAAAACGAATTTCAAGTAAAACGTAACATGGTAGACATATAATTTATTATTAACATTGTTGGATCTAACCTTCTCAAAAGATTCGCAAAATAATTAAAAAAGAGGGAACGAAAAATACAAAAAAGAAACAATTGAACTAATCCAGATTAGATAAAGTATAAGCTCCATTTGCACCCTAGATAAAGTAAGGACTTCGAATTTTTATTTGCGTGAATGAATTGAGGGTATGGATCAAGGTAGGTTCTAATGCCATTCTCATTTGTATAAAATATAAAATTGTACATTTTAATTTTGTTGTAGTGATCTTGCTTTTGAAATTAATATGTATAATCGCTTTCAAGGGATTATTACCATGTAGCCTTATTTCTTACAAAATAACAATTTCGAACAATCTGGCGTTTTTACCATAAAAGAATTAGGCATGTGTAGTTTTATAATTTTAACTTCCATAATCTATCTATTGAATTGAGCATTATATTTTTAATTTTAGTTAGTACTTCCTATTTTCTGAATTCAACATTCCACTTTCCATATGGTTACTCACAGTGGAAAGATAATGGCTCTCTCTTTTCAAACTAGTCTGATATATATATATATATATATATATAAATAATTTGTAAAACTTTAATTTCTTCCGTCAATAAAAAAATGTTATTTTCAAAACTATTTCATCATTCTGCAATCTTATTTTTCAATCTATCATTTTCATTTAGGAAAAAAAAAATTCTCTAAAGATGAATTCATATTATTTAGTTTAACAAGTTTGCTTGATGAAATTTCAAATTCAATCTAGATTCCATTAAGGAAACTTTCCAAATAAAGACCATATTCAAGAGTTCTGCCGGAATTCACGGATTGACAGGTTTGACTGTTATCCCCCCTTTTCTATACCCATTTTTGAAAAGACACTACATGCTGTCTTTTTTATATCATTGTCAATTGATATTTTACACATATCTAATAAATTAAAAAATATAAAAATTCTTATAATATAGTAATTACTTTTTTATACATGTCAAATATTTATTTATGGAGACATAATTGAGACTGCAAATTAGATACAACAAATTTTTTTCTCCCTTTTTCTATTGTATCCATAAATTTAGGGCTAGCAAGTACCCAAAGGAGCTTCGAACATGCGTCCGCTGAAACAACACAATAAAGAGAGATCATATAAAGCACTCACTCCAGCTTCCCAACATTCATATCAAGTGGTATCAACCAAGATACAACCCGAAAAAGAGACTTTACAGCAAAAGGTCTTATTAAGTTCTTCCCACTGAGAAGCCCAACACTCTCTCAGCAGATATCTCACGAACTTAGTCTCTCGTTTTCTTCTTTTTCTCATTCTTTTCAGCAGAGTTTTTCAACTGATGCACAAGTTTCAATAGCAGAAAATCATTTTTGCTTTTGAGCTTAACATGGAAAATCCGAGAGAAAATGAGAACGAAACATAAAATAAAATGAAATACAGCCATCATCCTAGTTATTTTCAAGTTGTTGAATTACCATGATAATGAGAATTTGAACAAAGACAGCGATGAAGCTTAATGAACAAGGTCAGTGCATGCTTCAAAGATCAATTACGTCTTGAGTATCCACCACCATGTAGCCAACAAAGATCAAGAGCCCAAAATACACCTGAATATAGAAAAACAATCTACATTACCATCCATAACCGGCGGCGGCTAGCGCTATTATATAAAGAAGTGGATATACTAAAACAAGATTGTGGATTTTATTACTAAAAAATCAAGCATCTAAAAACCCTGCTTTTAGCATTCCCCCAAAACAAGCAACCTGCTCCTTAATCCTTCATATTATTAACACTAACAACTGAAACAGGGGCACTTTGTCTCCCACTCCATTTGATCACACCACAATCATGCTAGTCATTGCTATTTCTTTCTGTTTATTTATTTCTCAGTGCGTCTTGCTCAAAGTGGCCAGAAATATATAGACCAATTACTAAAACCCATCTTATATGGCAATTCACTTATACCTTAATCGTTCCACGTGAGTATGTTTATTATTTTTAGTGTTAGGAAGAAAATTTTTACCCTCAAAAGCACGGATATGACATGTTTTGAAGCAATCTAAATCTAGAATATGCTTCATCGATTAAACAGAGTAATGCCTGAATTATCCTGCCTCAAATTTAAATAGAGCTCCAGAGCCACCAAATATAGAGGAAGCACAGTGCCACCATAAGAGCACGGAAATGCCAGAAGAAAGCAAGCCACCAAGGTAGAAATACCCTCTGCGTCTGGCCAATATAGCTGCTGCTGAAAAACAAGCAAAGGCTACCGCAGATCCCACAAAAGAGCTGATCAAGGTGCTGAGACACACAAAAGATGCTTTTGTGAACAACCATATACTGGAAGTAGACCATAAATACAAGAACAAGAAGATATACACAAAATTCGCAAGCAGTTCATAGCTATACAGGGGCATTTCATCCATATTAAAACAAAATGCTTTGTGTAACACGCTGACAGGAAAAAGTAACAGAAGGCAATGTACCTTGGGTCAATATTAATGGCGGGATCAATAAGAGGACCAATTGATGCCTATTCAAATAGAGAAGCTGCCATGAGCAAACCAACCCCCTTTTGCTGCTTTCACAAAAAATAAATTATAGAAACAACATAAACATTTTTTAATTATTTAAATATGTGATAAATATATAAAAACAATAAGTAAACTTAAACAGAAATGGACTCAGAATCCACCACCTCAAATAGTGGAGTAGAAAGAAGCCAGACGATGTAACCCATGCATTCTAATACTGTGAGAAGGCCACCGATGTTCCGCAGGAGATGCAGATATGCCCCAACAGTAAAAGCAATCAACGCACAACATATGGTGATCCAGAGAAATTAACAAAAATTAATTAAAGAAACGAATATACAATTGGACACATAGCACAACCATGTGCTCATATTTCAGAGGTCTAAGGGCTAGAATTTATTAACCAGAATCTTTTATGATTGGGTAAATTGCGCAAAATTTGATATTATAATGATAAAACATGTTTAGAAGGGCCAAAATATGTTTCGGGAGGAATACAAAGGAAAATACGATGAAAGGGAGGAATTTCGAAAGTACACAATCCATGCACCATCAGTGCATTAGGTTTTGTACCTTTCGGGGACTCAAATATAATGAACTCGGAAAGTACACAATCTATGTATTACGCAGACAAATATTTGCTATGTTGGAAATGGTGTCTCCATCCAATCGCAACAAATAAATATTTTTCACATGTTAAATAAATTTTAAAAATAAAAACATTTCTAAAATAAAACAAATAGTTGTTATCACTTTATAAACACATGACGAGTATTTATTTGAGACAAAACAAAACAGCATTATCGGATACCAAATTTCCATATGCATTAGGCCATGAAACTTTTTAGGATGCAAACCTTTATAACCTAAAAGTACAAGACCCTCTACACAGCTGTATGCTTAGCCCCACGGCTTCAAACACGACCATATATTTTTCTTGTGCATTTTGTGAATTCATCTAAACCACTTTGTTCTTTACAAACAATTAAAACTTATTTAATACCTTTCACCAAGTGTGTTATTATTAAAAGTGCCAATACATCTATACATATATAACAAAATAATATACTTAGTTTGGAAAAAAAGAAAAGGAAAAAACGAATTGAGCATGTTATAATCACATTAGCATGTATACATATGAGATGGGAATGCTGATTCCACATTTTCTCCTTATTCTAATTTATATCATGTCATGTCTAGAGCTGGGCATACGGGCCTGGCGGGCCGGGCCGGGCCGGCCCACTTCGGCCCGCGGGCTAAACGGGCCAAAATCACTTGGCCCGGGGCCCGGCCCGCATTTAGCCCGCGGGCTAACGGGCTGGCCCGTTTGCTGGCCCGTTTGGCCCACATGGGCCAAAAAGGGCCAATATGGCCCGCATTTTACTGTTATTTTACTATTTCTGGTTTAGGCGCGTTTAGCTTTACGGTTATTGATTGAACATTAATTTTTTTTTTTTTAAAGCTTTAACTCTTGGCCCGCGGGCCAGCCCGCTTTTGGCCCGTGGGCTAACGGGCCGGGTAAATTTTGGCCCGTTTTTAAATGGGCCAAATTTTTTTGGCCGCAGCCCGCTTTTTTAAGTGGGTCAACGGGCCGGCCCGCGGGTTTTGGCCCATATGCCCAGCTCTAGTCATGTCTATTGTGTGTTAAAATTTGTCTTCTCTTATCACATCGTACTGTGTCATGTTATGATGTGTCATGTCATGTCATATCAAGTTTATTTGAGTTGTCAATTGCATGCTTGTTTTCTTCAATGCGATTAGACAAGATTCGTTACCATCCTCGTTTGTAGGCGTGTTGTATTAAATGTAATAAAATATAGATTTTTATTACAAAACAAAAAAATAAAAAATAAAAAGGGTTGCCAATTAATAATAGAAATGAAATATAATGAATAGCAGACAATTTAATTAACAAATGATCAAACAAGTAAATAAGGAATGTATGATTATTTAAAGCCAAATGTTGAGCCAATCAATGGGTAAGTTCCATTCACGATACTTGAATTTTTTTGTTTGTAATGGAATCGTACCTAAAAAAAATTTATACTAAAAAAGTACCTAAACATTTTAAAAGTTTTACCTAGAATACACGTGGACATACTCTATTCATTTTTCCATTCATCTGCTGATGTGGACACCAAACTCCATAAAAAAATCCTAGTCAACAATTTTTTTAATTTTCTTTTTTTTTTTAATTTCTCTTCTCTCTCTCGCCCCCTATCTTACTCTTCTTCTTCCAATCTTCAAATCAAAAATAAAAAAGACCCTAAAATCGTACAAAATAAAAAATTTAAAAGCCACTTTAACTAAAGCTAAAAGATTAAAACTCATTTCTCCAAAATTTTTTACTTGAACCAAGTCCGACCCCTCCCAAAAAGCCTATAACATTCATCCATTTTGTGTTCTTTCCTCCTTAAAATTCAATACCCTAACCCCTCCACTTGTTCCTTCTTCTTAGCTGACCAAGCTCAACTCAACACGACTCAGAACATTGATCTTGCTCGCTGCTTCATCAAGGACATCAAGCGTCTCATCATTAGGGTACCTGTCTTTCTTTTTTTTTTTTTTTAAATAGTAACCTACTGCTATACTAAAAAAAAAAAGTGCTATAGTACCTAAAAAGTTGCTACAGTGACCTGTGCTATAATGCTGAACAGTTTCTGCCTTTGTCATGTTTCCTTCCACATTTTTTGTATTTGTTTTCTCCTTTTTCTTCTTAGTTTTTCTCCTCTAGTCTCCTTTCTTGTTTGCCCGTGCCTTTCTTTTGCCTTTTTTTTTTTTCTGTGTCTTTCTTTGCCTTGAATCATACTTGTCTTTTTTTTTTTATTTTTTTATCTTTAATCCTGAAACCTATTTAGGTCTTCATGTCCTTCCATTTCTTCATCATCATCTTTAGTATAATTGAGATCATATGAATTGTCCTTTTCATTTTGTTCATCTTCCCTATTAAGGCTTTCTTTAAGTGCCCTCAAATTTGTCTCATATCTTGGCCAAATTGCTTCTTTTTGCTTTGTGAAGATAAATTTTTTCTTAGTATTTCAGTAAGATAAAATTTTGGATCTTCTGGTATATACATTCCCATTTTGTCAGCAATGTATAGATTCAACTATTCTTGCAAACTGTTGGTTGACTCCAGCCTATGGATATTTTGGATAATTAAAACATTTCCTCTTATTGGGGAAATCCAAAACCAAGTTTGTGCTGGTCTGGATTCTGGTTAGAGTAGCTTTCAATTTTTTTTTTTATTTGAAGATTGGAGGAGGACGAGGAAAGAAGAAGAAGTGTCATGGGGGGCGCAGGGTTTGTTGGGGGGGTTGGGGTAGATGGTGTGGAGAGAGAGAGAGATAGAGAAGGGAAAGTTAAAAAGAAAATAAAAAAAAATTTGTTGACTAGGATAGAGAAATATTTTCTTAATGGAGTTCAATGTAGCAAATGGATAGAAAATGGACGAATTCTATCCACATGTATCTTAGGTGAAACTTTTAAAAATGTCAGGTACTTTCTTGGTACAAAATTTTTTTAGATACTATTCCATTACAAATAAAAAATTTCAGGTACTACGAATGAAACTTATCCTACAACCAAGTATAAGCCCTTAATATTTGCTATGATGATTATAATAAAGTAAAGTAAGAATTGTTATAATGATAAGGACAATAAAATAAAATACAACAAAATAAATAGGGAAAAGGCCTCTTTTGATACCTAAACTTTGACACAATGGATAATTAGGCACTTGAACTTAAAAAAGTCAAATTTTATACTTAATTGAACTTTTCGTACTCCTAAATACTACCAACCCCATCATTGCCGAACAACCTGTCAACTATTTTAAGAAATAATAAAAGAGTGGGGGTGGTGAAAAATGCTTGAAAAGTTTGATTATATATGAAATTGGATTTTTTTTTTAAGTTCGGATACCTAAAAAGGGTACAAAAAGTTTAATTAGGTATGAAATTTGACTTTTTAAAAATTCAAGTATCAAATTATCCACTTCATCAAAGTTTAGGTATTCCAAAATAAATAAATAGCTTATCAAATCTTAAGATGATAGTAAATAATGAATTATCGTAATAATACATCTAAATTATATGCATAATAACGAAAAATAGCTTATATAAATAATTTCGTTTATAGAACAACAATAATAAATATGATGTTTTCTTTTCTTTAGTGATAGCAAGAGTAAGTTTCATAATAGAAAATAATGGATAGCTTTTATGTAAATTGTTTTCAAATAAAATGCGGTTTCTTTATTAAAGGAAGATATCAAAGTTATGAAATTATGAAAGTTAGCAAAGTTGATGTAAAAAATGAATAAATGAAAGGGGTTCATTCATTAGGCATTTGATCTTGAAATAAATTTGAGAATAGATTTAAGGAACATATTGATTATAACTAAGGATCTAAAGTTTAAACGGTGAAGGAATTTTGGAGATTTCAATTTCAAATAGAAGGTGTAGAATAAAAGTTATCGGGACAACAAAGGACAATTTTATGTTTGGTAGTTGTATGAAATATAGTTATAAATCATAAATGCATATATATATACATGTATACGGATATTACAACAATAATATGAAGATATAAGGAAAATGGTAGAAATAAGTTGGATACTTTAAGTTAATTGGACTAATGATCAAAGTGCATAAACATTGGTATGAATAAAGATGATTATGAAATAGTTAATTTAGATCCTAGAATTAAGATACAATCTTAGTAGCGTATAGAACAATGAGATAAAAAGGGAAATTCCAAAGTACTTAAAGGTGGACAAGACAATAATGGGAGAGTGTAATTGACAATAAAAGTTATATGTTTGATAGGTTTAGAATGAATACAAAATTAAAACAATAGTGGATTCTTAAATATGAAAGAGCAAGATCTATGGAGGATGAGCAATGAATTGTGACGAAGCAACCATAAGGAAAACAATAGATAAAATAAAATAAAAGTACATAAAAGTTATAGGAAGACATGAGAATCAAGCATTTAAAGTTACTTCAAGGTTTGGACAACTATCGAGGAGGAAAGTTCAATTGAGGAGAAAGAATGAAATGCCCCATAAAATATTCCATGTGAAGCATATTTTTGTAAACCTCTTTTATATGTCATCCATAATTGTTAAGAGCTTAATCACTTTTTAATTGCAAATCAATATGTTTTAATAGCTATAACTCTATCATAACAACTATATATCCAAGAACTACACATATATACATATATATATATATATATAGAGAGAGAGAGAGAGAGAAAGGGAGAAAAGAGAGATACAACTTTCATTACTTAGTGCCAAGAAACCTAAGGTAAAAGAAAGGAGTTTCTTCCTTTTTTTTGATATTGTATATTTGGTGAAAAGGATTTTTTTTAACACTCATTACTCTTTTCTCTGCTAATTTAGAGAAAGTAATGAAGATTAGGTTACCATATAATCTCTTGGTTTTGCTAGAATCATTAAGAGGAGTCGTTGTGGGATTCATCACCATGATTGACTTTCAAAGTACATTTTAACTGATAAAGGTGCAGTTTTAGCTAAATCTAATATGGTTATTATACTGGTAGTATCGTAAATAGAAAATGTAAAGTAGGATTTATGGAGACATACATCATTAAATTTTATATGTTTTTTTTTAATTTAATACCATATTGAGTTTATATTTCTTTTATTGTTATTAATTATTTTGTTAATCAGGAATTGTCAAGATTTTTTAAGAAGTTGTTAAGGAAATGTAAAAATGGTATTTATCCATTAGAATTATAGGATTTTAAACAAAAATTTTATGGATGATTTAAAGTTGTTTTAATTTATGGATGTAGTAGATTATTTTGTAACATGGTAGTGGAATGAGTAAGAGACATTATAAGTACTTTTGGTGTTATAAAATAACAAAATGAATAAAGTATGATATGTGGTAAATGGGTATTCAAATAAGTGGCATTTTGGATAAGAAAGAGTATTAATTCACGATTTATAGATTTATAAGAATCAACAATACCATCATGTGCTTGAAGAGGCAAGTGGTAATAAGAACCTATGTAAACCCTTGAGTTTTTCGTTACTCTTAGAAAATAATCTCAAAGTTAAATATCGAAACTGAAACCCTGAAAAAAAAAAACAACCAAAGTTGAAATCGAATTCTAAATAAGATCAAGTATGGAATTTCTTAACCTTAAGAAAGAGAGGACCTTCAAAAACAAAATGGAAAATCCAATAATTGTTCAATTCAAAATCCGTACATGAAACAATTCCTCTATCTGATCCTTAACACGTAAATCGAGATGATATATCCAAATAATACTCAATAATAAAATAATAAAACCTTACACCCTTCGGTGAATTTTAGAATAAAAAATTTCAATTACCACTAAAAGTCAAACATAGTCAACTCATAACCCTAGATGCAACTAAATAATCCCGAGAATTGTTAAATATTAAATATCATAAAAATAAAGAAAAAATTTAAATTTTGAACCAAAAATATAAAACTGTCATAAATCCCGAAATTTATAATCTTACGAGTAACTCTTAAATCTGAAATAAAAAATTAGATCCCTAAAAGTCAACTAGGCCAACAACAAGGCCTAGTAAGACTAGATCTGGCAATCCCACGCTTTTAGCCTAGAGTAATAAAATTGAATTAATTATAGATTATATTCCATAACAATATAGTGAAGCTTAAAAATATCATATTAATCAAAATTTAGTTTGTTCTAAACCCAAACGAGATTTGTTCTCAAAAAATGTGTCTCGCATCTTGGGATGGTAAAAATATTCTGACAATACCATTAGACTCGTAATTATATAAGGATTCCAAAAATATTAGTTTTAGAATTTTTTGATAACTAAAAAATATCAGATATAGCATATTTACACATATTTTTCTTACTATCGGTAATTTATTTGTCTTGTTTACTATTCATTTTATAATTTCTACTATTCATTACTATTCACTTATCTCTACTTTATCTTACTACCTATTCTTACAACCTATACATTTACTTCTTATAATTTTCTTTTCCAATACAACTCTTTACTAAACTTCTCTTACACTTTATTACTTTTCTTTACCAAAAATTAAATTTTTACTCATTTCTCTCTCCATTTCTCAAACGGTGGTACAACTCTCTCTCCCCCTCCATTTTATTCTCTCTCTCCATTTCTCAAACATTAGAAATATATATATACACACATAAATATATTTAATAACATATAGAAGTTAGATTAGAAGCATGAATAATATAACATAACAATACAATAAAATTTTACATAAACAAGAACAAAATATGAACACATTGTTGCTTTTTTAACACCATGGTTTTAGAAAACATACATTATGATCATGTAATGTTGCATGATATGAAGAAGAAACGTTAGGAATTTTTACCTAAGGCTTACGTGGAGAGAGGAAGGAAAGATTTTGTTGTTGGTTGTATGGAGGTAGTAATGGGATGGAAAGAAAAAAGAGAGTTGGGAAGAGTAATTTAAAGAGGGAATTTATGGAGAGAATTTGAGAGGGTTTTTGTATGTTTATGAAGTGCGTGAAAAAAATGGAGAGAGGGGTATTTATAGATAAATGTGAAGGGAATTCTGATGTAATAAAATAAATTGGAAAAGAAATAAAATTGAGAGGGAGAGAGAGAGTTGTACCACCAATTGAGAAATGGAGAGAGAGAATGAGTGAAAATTTAATTTTTGATAAAGAAAAATAATAAAGTGTAAGAGAAGTATAGTAAAAAGTTTTATTGGTAAAGAAAATTATAAGAAGTAACTTCATTATACACTCTTTTTCAAACCAATAACATAGAAATTATTGTTTCAAAATTTAATGTTGATAATTCTTTGTTATATAAAATTTTCTTAAAAACTTACTTATAAGATTATCACCAACATTTTAACAAACACTAAGAACCAAACAATTTTTTTAAGTTAAGTTTAAAATCAACTCACTAGTTAAAACCACTTAGAAGTAAACTGGTATACAACTTAAGAAACTAAGTTTTAAGAAGTAAAATCCATTTCTCTTAAGAAATTAAGGAAATACAAATAATAGTTATAATAATTAGATACTCACTTGTAACAAACTAAAGATCTTTCCAACAAATGTCCATGTGTTGAAAAATCATGGGTTTAGAAAAGAGTCAATATGAGAACAAGAATTTAGAACAAGCTATTCTTTTAAATTTCCTCATAAGCTAAAAACTTAAAACGTTTTTATATACAACTTAGAATGATTTTCCTCATAGCCACACAAATTTTTATGTTTTGGAAAATAATCATCTAAAAGAAGTTTAATATAAGGATGAAATATTCAAAAGACAAAATAAATATAAAACCATGATTTTCCTATAATTGAGTTTTATTTTACAAAATCTAAGAATTTAGAGTTTTAATTATGAATCAACTTAAGAAAATTTCTATAAAGAAATATATTTAGAGTTTCATACCACCAACAAGTAAACCTATGTCTTGTAAAATAAATTATTAAATAGAATTCTTTTCAAATATGAGACCTTTGGGATTTCAAAATATAGTGAATCATAATTTCCTTATTGATTGAGTCACATGTTTACAAACTAGCAAATTTAATTACAAGTCAAGGAGTGACTTTTTACTAAACTCAATCTTTCACAAAGATTATTTACAAATTTTATATTTAAGACAACATCATTAGAATCATGCATATAATATAAGTCTATGTATATATTAAAAAGGATTTTTCAAACTATATGTGTGTGTGCGCTATGGAATTTTTGGATGAAATAGAATTGAGGAAAATTATAAATTGAGGCTGGGGATCTAGAGCTGTATCGACCCGTTTTTGAACTCAAATGACTTCAAATAATTAAAATAACTTTAAAAATAGATAGATCTTTTCGAGTAGGTAAAAAACGACATCGTATATGCGAAACTTTGAGTTAAAATAAGCAAGTTATGACCATTTTAAGTTGGAGTTTCACATAATCTGAATTTTGAAGAAAATAACAAGATAGAATTAGAAAGTTTGAGTATAACTTTTATGAAATATTTATTCCAAGTATTTCTTTTGTTTATGTGACAAGGAATACAAGAATCTCCTTGTTGAGGATTACTATGACTAAGAAGACTACGATATGGATGAGTGAGTTTTCCCTCTTGATTTCGTTACCTTACTTGTACTTGTAGATAGTTGCACTAGATCTATAAGTACAGATAAAATGAATATGCATGGGGTTGGGTTTATATGTGAATGTTTTTATGTATGTGTGATAATGAATTTTGAGCATGTCGGAACACATAAATGATTGTTTAAGTATATCATTAATATTACATGTTGCTTACGTATGTATAATATTTGTTTGATTGCCTTTAAGTAAACCTTAATCATACTCAACTCTGATATAAATTAAATGGTCATGCATTGCATCCGTCGAATCACATGTTAAGAGCTGCTAATCTTATGTGAAGAATCGGAAGGTCTGAGGCTAATATAGCTCGCGACCATGCTCATTATTAGGAAACTAAGGCGTACCAGGGATACATTCCAAGGATAAGCCACGCCTATCGATTGTTGAGGGTAGAGAAAGCCCGGGGACTAGCAGTAGAAGATCATGAAAACCTTCAAACACCATTCCCTAACAATCGATACGAAGGGATAAATCTGCTCTATATATGTTTTTCACATAACCATATATATATTTGTGTAATCATGATTGTTGCATAACATCCATAGCATATGCGTGAAAATTAATAAACTTGTTTGAATAAAAGGGAATATCTCACTAAGCTCATTGTAAACTTATACCCCCATAGGCTTTTGGTGAAACAGGTATGTTTACGGTTACGTTCGCATATCGGAATATTAAGGAAATCGTTAGCGAATCTTTAAGCTCTTGCGGAAGAAATGGAAACATATGATGGCTTTCCTTTCATGAAATTTCTTTATGAATATATATGATATGTTAATGTTTTGGAGATTACTAGGAAGTGTATTTGTGTAATCCTGAAGACATTAGCAGGGATATGCCCCTAAGAATTGTAATTGACCTTATTTATGTTAATATTAAGTATTCCTCTTGCATTATTATTCAATTGTTATCAAAGTAAATTGCATTATTCCAATGCGTTCCTTCTGATGTTTTGTACATCTTATGCATGGTATGAATGCATTTACGTGACTAAGGAAGTCATTCCTAGGTTTTAATATTGTGTACGGTGAACTGCCACGTTTAGGGTACCCCTCGGGACGTGATAACCTATATATCAAATTATGCAGATACAAGTAACAAATTTAAAGGGCCAGTAGCCCATAAAAGAGGATATAGACAAAATAGGTCCATAAGTGCTATTAGAGAAAGTTAACAAAATTACTAAAAAGGAGCCCAAATAAATGTGCTATTAGAGGAGGTTAACCAAATTACTAAAAAGGAGCCTAAATCTAAAAAACCCATTAGAGTAGAATTAAAGTAAGGATAGTTGGTTAGTAGAGCGATGTCTTCTTCAGAGAATGCGCTTCATACCCACGCCACAACCCACAAGGCCAAAACACGACAAACTTTGCCTCAAATGGCCTTATCAAAGGGTTTTTAGACCGGCCCTTTTGGTATAATTTCTATAGGAACCAGAGCTTTACTACCCAAGTATGGTGCTTTAATCTGTTTACCTATGCTATAAAACCTTATTGCATGATACAAAGGCCTAATAAGGTTTTAGAGTATGGTTATCTTTATACCTTAAAAGAAAAATTAGTCGAGCATGATTAAGGAAAATATACAAAAGCTTTATTGAAAACGGTGGAGATATGTTATAAGGATACTCTTACAGGACTAAAACACTTAGAAATATCACTCATAGAACACTCAGATACTCTCTAATATTTTCTCTCTAATATGTTTTCTCCGTGTCTAGACCTGAATCCTACTCGCCTTTTATAGAATTTTTTTACAGCATAAAACAGTAAAAAGTGCTACAATTACCTACTACTATAGTAAAACAGTAACATACTGGTACAGTAAAAGAAAAAAGTGCTATAGTTCCCTAAAAAGTTTCTACAGTGACGTGCTATAGTGCTGAACAATAACTCCCATTATTTCTTTTCTACCTTTGTCCTATTTCCTTCCGTATTTTTCCTGTATGTTTTCTCTTTTGTCTTTTTAGTTTTTCTCCTCCTATCTCCTATCTTATTAGCCCATGCTTTTCTTTTGCCTTTTTTCCTGTGCCTTGAATCGTACCTGACTTTCTTTAACATGAACTTCAAACTGCTATAAGGTAGGACTTGCATTATCTATCAATTATCTAAACTATTCTCGATATATCGATTGAAAATAAAATAAATAGAACATTTACACCATCAAAAGTGGTTTTGGATAATTTAAGGAAAGTCGTCATGATTATAAATGTGATGTTATATTAGTTTAGGAAATTCATGATGTATATAGTTGTATGTAAGATATGTACACATATATCTGCACTAATAAATGTGCCTTAGCCATGAATATTGAAGTTGAATCCGATCAAATTAAAGTATGAAGCAATTACAAACTAGATTATCTACATGACTATTAGCGTTTGAATAAAGAAAAGAACAAACCATGAAGCAATTAGCTTTTCAAATGGGATGAATTAGGTTCAAATTCCTTCTCTTTTATTGTAATGAAAAAAAAAAGGAAAAAAAAAAGGAAAATAAACATCAATGGTGAAAAAGAAAACAAGAAAAAAAAAAATAGAAAACTACAGTGCCTACATTTCTTTTACAAAATATATGACGTATATTGCTAGTCATATCTAATTTACTTTCTTTAAAAAATGTTAAAAAAAAAAAAAAAAGATATCAATTCATTAATTTTATGTTGGAAATAGAAGGGAATTTCAAGTAAAGCATAAAATGGCAGACATATAATTTATTATAGATATTGTCGGATCACCATTAAATATGATATAAACATAATATTCAAACTTCCTCAAAAAAAAAGAAAAAAAAAAGGAAGAACTCAAATGGTATAGATTGGATATGGTATAAGCATAATAATCAAAATCATGATATTACTTATCATATTCTACCAATTTACGCTTTTAAGAGGTTTTTTTGACATGACTCGTGTATAGATTTTTTTTCTTTTTTCTTTCTAGAATCTTATAATTTCAACTAAGTCTACATGTAAATTTAGAAGAATGTTAATCGAATTCATCGATTTTACCAAATATAGTCAAGTAAGTCAAAACAAATATAATATATATATATATATATATATAAGTATAACCATGTTATTATAGGTTCATCAACTATTAAAATGATATATCTTTCAATTTTAGTGTTGGCACTCACTTTATCTTTCCCTCCCTCCCTCTCACCTATTATGTGGAATTATAGTTTATAAGAAAACTCATTTATTTTATTTACATAATTAAAATTTAACATAAATTGAAAAGATTGATTTTGTTTCTTAAAACTATTCAATAAAATAACTTAATTTTGATTCTATTCGCTCTTTTTTATGCATGTTATGTGATAGATTAGTTCTTATGAATAAAAGAACTTGATTTCCTTATTTATTTATTTTTCTTATTTCAAGTCTTTAATGATTTTATAAGCATGTTCATAATTTTTCAAAGTTATTTTGCATGAATTGTAGAAACTTACATTTCTCGTTTCTATTTTACATATCCTTCGACAATTCTCCATGAAACTGTAAGTTTGATAATCATGAATACAAACCCTGTTCGTACCACATTTTATGAATGACAAATTTCTAAGTTATATGCCTAGAACTTACCATGTAATAATTTTATCACCCTTGAACCAGTCCAATAAAAATTATTGAATACGGGGTAGCCTCTAAAAACTTGATAATTTTTCTTATCTTCCATAGATTTTAAATTTATGAGATACTCAAATGTTGCATGAGTGTGTAGGGCATTACAAGTTCTACATACACCCATGGCAAAACATCTATGAATTGTAATATTGAAAAAAAAAAAAACTTCGTTATTTTAAGTAATATAGAAACGAAAAGAAAAGCGGTGATGCCGATAGATTAGAAAAAGAAAAAGGGAAAAGAAAAAGAAACGTAAAGCGTAGAAGCGAACCGACTTTAATAGATTAATACTCGGTTACCACTGATCAAGTAGAAATGAAATTCAAAAAAGCAAAAGAAAAGAAAAATATATTGTAAAATATAATATCCGAAACAACTATACAGGATTTTACCTCTCGGATCTGACTTCCCTATTCGTTTTATAAACAACACCAGGTACAAGAATATAAAATTATTAATTTATTTTTCATTTATGAATATTATTAACATTTCTTTAAGACAAACGCTGTGTATGTTATATCCCGTTCTCTATATACATGCAGGAGATTAAGAAATAATAGCGTACGAGAGCCACCCATGCCATATGAAACTGTGCAATGTTTAACAGCATTAAGCGCTCTATCCGGCCATCTAAGACCAAAACATCTAGAATACCTTCGTACCTGTTGATATCCCTGAGGTTTTCAGGTCATACGATCTCCTTATACAACGAGGAGATTAGCCAAGTAGAATAATAAATCTACAAGAGGACTTTAATTAAACAAAAAGATTAAACAAAAAATTCCCGCAATAAATTTATATGAAGATGATTATTCCTCAGCCGAAAAAGGAAAAAATTCTATTTTTAGTATTCTGAAATTCGCTGGAAAAAATCCAAATTGCGATACTTTGTCCGGCTGGAATTACCTTTTGTTAATAGCTCACGCATGGAACGCCACCAGGCGAAACGCCAGCAAGCAACTGGCCACTCATGTCACAACACTAACACCTTCACGTTTCAACTCATGTATTGGAACACTACACCGCAACCTTTTACATACCATCAGCGCTACGGCAGAGTTGGGCTGTAGCTTTCAATAATATTACCAAAGAAAACAAATTTTGCAGTAAAGCAGAATCAGTAAAATCGGCAGGGGGAACAACGGAGAGTAAAAGACAGCAAGTACCCAAAGGAGCCTCGGACGTGTGTCCACTAAAACAACATAACAAAGAGAGTTCTATAATGTTTTGCCACTGTACATTCTGTTCACTCTTTTGGTTAAACTTGAGAAGAGAACTAGAAGCATAACTCCTATTAAGTCCATACATATAAGATCATATAAAGCAGTAGCTCCAACTTTCCAACATTCATGTCAAGTGGTAGCAACCAACATACAACCAAAAACTAGACATTACAGGCAAAAGGTTTTATTAAGTTCCTCCACTGAGAAGCCCAACACTGTTGCAGCGACATTAGTCTCTCCTTTTCTTCTTTTTCTCATTCTTCTCAACAGAGTTCTTCAACTGCACAAGTTTCAATAGCAGAAAATCATTTTTCCGTCTGCGCTTAACATGGAAAATCAAAAGAAAAAAGAGAACAAAACAAAAAATAAAATAACCATCTTTTTAGTTGTTTTAGAAGTTGGTGGCTTACCATGATAATAAGAATTCGAACGAAGACACCAATGAAGTCAGTGAACAGGGTCAGTGCATGCTTCACATAATCCAGATCACCAAAGTGTGCTTTCTCAATTATGTCTTGTGTATCCACCACCATGTAGCCAACAAATATCAAAAGCCCAAAATACAGCTGAACATAGAAAAACAATCTACATTACCATATTACCATCCACAACCGGCAAGCATCACTTTATAAAGTAGATACACTAAAACAAAATTGTGGATTTTATTACTACAAAATCAAGCATCTACAAACCCTGCTTTTAGCATTCCCCCAAAACAAGGGGCCAGCTCCTTAGTCCTTCCTATTGCTATACTAACAACCAAATCAGGGCCATTTTATCTCCCACCCATTTGATCACACCACAATCATGCTAGTTATTGTTATTTCCTTCCATCTCTTTGTTTCTCAGTGCAATGTGCACAAAGTGTATGTAGTATAAATAAAAACCAGAAACACATCTGATATAACAATTCATTCGTTCCTTTAATCAGTCCACAAATGTTTGTTATTTTTAATGTTATGAAGCAAATTTTTGTACTCACATAGCACGCATATGGCAAAGTAAAGCCTGAATTAAATTATCCTACCTCAAATTTAAATAAAGCTGCAGAGCCACCAAATATAACGGAAGCAAACTGCAACCAGAGGAGCATAGAAATGCCAGAAGAAAGCAAGCCACCAAGGTAGAGGTACTCTCTGCGTCTAGCCAACATGGCTGCTGCTGAAAAACAAGCAAAGGCCACCGCAGTTCCCACAAAAGCGCTGATCAAGATGCTGAGACAAGAAAAAGATGCTTTTGTAACAATCATATTAAACCAAAATGCTTGTGTAACACGCAGACAGGAAAAATAATAGAAGGCAACATACCTTGGGTCTGTGTCAATGGCGAGAACAATAAGAGGACCAATCGATGCCCCTTGAAACAGAGAAGCTGCCATGAGTAAGCCAACCCTCTTTTGCTGCTTTCACCAAAAAAAAAATTAAATAAATAAAAATGAGGACAGCATAAACATTGATTTTATCATCTGGATAAGTAATAAATACATAAAACCAACAAATAAAATTTAAGCAGAAAAGGACTAAGGATTCACCTCCTCAAATGGTGGAGTAGAAAGAAGCCAGACGATGCAACCCATACATCCCAGTGTTGTGAGATAGCCACCAATGTTCCATAGGAGATGCAGATATGCCCCAACAGCAGAAGCAATCACCGCACAACATAAGGTGAAATACACCTAATCCAAAGAAATTAACCAGAACTTATTAAAAAACCGAATATACAAATGGATACATAACACTACCATATAACTCATACCAAAGAGGCCTAATGGAAATTCCTGGGATAACGTCAATGATGATTTGCTTATTTCCTCATCCGATGATGGACCACCAACTACTGGACTCTAGATGCAATGATTTGCTTCCATTCTAACAAATGAATATTAAATAATTGGATGCACGACAGATCTACTCAAAATCATCCCTTTCAAGTGCAAAGGAAAGCCTATGTTTAACAGTCATGTATATACAAGCATATAAATTGACAAATTAAGAATGGAAATACTTTCAAAAAAGAAATTTTTAATTTTTAAAAACTCTTCTCACTTATTCATTTTGCTATTTCTATGAGTACGTTAACCACCGACAATAACCACTTGCAATGATCGTTGACTTCCATCTCCGCAAGCCGATAGCCAATGCTAACTAGCACATCCAATTTAATTTAAAATCAAAAGTGGACAAAGCTTCGCTGCCCCCATTCATTAACTCTTTTTGCATCTCCCCACTCATGATCACTGTCAAACTAGAATCCGTTTCTTTGCCTTTATATTCATTAATAACAGTATTAATTACATACGATGATGCGTAAGCACTTAAAAATGCCGTAAAACATCTCCCACAAAAGAAAATTTTCTCCATCAAAACCCTAGATGTTTTGCCGCCACTGATCTGAACCAAGCCGACAGACAAATTACCAAGATATCTTACATAAAAGCACACAATTCGACTTCATCCATTCAATTCAATCACAAAGGACCAAAATTTCTGTAAAATTAACATCGAACCCAATCAAAATCACACCTGAATCCTAGTAATTCCCAAACGGATTCAAACATCCTCAACAATCCCAAAAAAAAAAAAAAAATACATAGCTCTAAACGACAAGAATAATGAAAATGGATAAAAAGATTGATTTTTTTTCCGGGAAAATCGGATCTTTAAAGAAAATTGTACCTGCTTAAGATGAGATTGAACGACGGGAGAGATCTGACGGAAGTTCTTGAGGGATTCGTAACTCCAAGAGTTACGGTTGCTGGATTGGAAGAAGGAGGCGAACGAATCCATTGTTTAGATCGAAACTGAAGGTGAGAAAAATTTCGCAAGACGGATTTCTTTGACG
Source organism: Combretum micranthum (assembly GCA_024138025.1). Taxonomy (NCBI): domain Eukaryota; kingdom Viridiplantae; phylum Streptophyta; class Magnoliopsida; order Myrtales; family Combretaceae; genus Combretum; species Combretum micranthum. The sequence continues at coordinate 227,883 of JAMXBD010001784.1, forward strand.
AATAAATGCCAGTTAAGAAATTAGAAGCCAGAGGGTTATATATAATGGGATTTAAGTGATCGTTGAAGTTCGTTTGCTGCCTTCCTGGAAATTTCTAGCCGATCGAAGTTACCAGAACCCCTTATCTTGCCTATTAAGTCTTTTATTATTTATTCTTTTATATATCTACTATTAACAACCTCACCTTTTAGCTCTTTCTTTTTCACGCCACTTATGACACTTTAGTTTTAAATTAAAATTTTATATTATCAAATTGCATATTTTCTTTTGATTCATTCAAAATTAAATATTAGGGTAACAAAAGATATCCCATATTAAAGATTAAGGTTCATTTTATGTGTATAAATATATATGTATATATAGTTATCATTACAATAAGGTAAGTAGTAAAAGTGAATAGATTTCATACCACTGTGTTATTACAGAAAAAAATACATAAATAGATTTTTTTCACCTTAAAATGCACAGGAGTCCAAGTATTTGATGTCAAGTTACTAACAAACTTTTTCAATTTATCATAAGTTCCATTATTTGTAACATATCTCCTAATTATTAAATCTAAACTCAATTTATTAAAAATATATATTATATCTTATTAAAAATATATTGATGAAATTATTTAAATAGTTCAAGCTGGGGTTCGATTTCATTATTCTTAAATAAATTTGAATAAAAAAATTTATTCTTAAATTATTTGTGACTGATTTCATCCATTTACACCAATAGTCATTTATAAAAAAAATAAAATAATAATGATAATTTTAATTCATGATGGTATATAAATGGATTGGAGAAAACGTACAGGAGGGATGCATTCATAAATCATACCATTTTTTGGAAAAAAAAGAAGATTTTTTAGTGATACATTAAGGACGTATATTTATAAGTTTTGGTAGTTTAAGATCTATGCTACTTTCCAATCCCATTAACTGAAAATGAACGAAACTCTAAAATAAGAACAGTCTATATAAATAAAAATCCCTAATTCTACAAAATTTACATCAATGTAAATGCCTCTTCTATATTTTTCTCTATTAAATTTACACGTGATAACAAGATTTTACTCTTATCGTTTTCTTTTCATGCATAAGGTTTTATAAATAGTGAGATTTAACGTTTGGTTTTGTTAATATAAAATTCATACGGTTGTTAAATTTAATTGATAAAGGAAATTAAAATTCTTATACATTTTAGTATAAATTTAATAAATGTGAGATTTTCTTTTAATATTTTATCTTGAAGTTGTTTTTTTTTATCTTTAATTAAAATGATAAGGAGAGATTGGGTGTTTTATATTTACATTTTCTAAAATTCATATACCAACTTTTCAATGCAAAATTGAATTTTCTAAACAATGCATACGCAGAAGGCCAAAAGAAAAAAGTGCATGCGCAATTAATTTTCTTATCTATAATTTTTTTTACACCGATGCCAAGGGTGCAGGCATGTGATCTTTTATATAGTAATAATAATGAAAGAAATTTCAACTAGCCAAGATTAAGTTAGAATTAGATTAAGTGTCTAAGTAGTACTGTTAACTAGTTTTTTATTACACAATTTTTTATTATATTGGACTAAATAAAGATTTTCGTTTCATGTTTGGTTTACTAAATGTAGTTGAAAATAGACAAAACACTCTTTATGAACATAATAAAATTTAAAATTATACAAAAATATTGAAACTAGATGAAAGTAAAATCTCTAAGTAAAAATTTTGTTCAATACAGTCTAGTACCTTTCATATTGCATCCCAAACATAGTACAAGTATAAAAGAATGGTATTATCAAATACTTTTTTTACTGTATTGTCCAATCATCCTTGTCCTAACAAGGGGACTGTATTATCTAGCGGTGGGCAAAAAAACCAATCAAACTGGACCAATCTATAACCGAACCAATCCAAACCGAAAATATGGTTTAAAAATTTTTCAATCGAAACCAATCTGTAAATTTATGGTTGGTTTAGAAGGTAAACCAAATTAATTCGTAAAACCGAACCAAACCATTTTAGAAAAATATAATAATATTTATTATATGCTCATATGATTTCATTTAATATTTATTATTTGGTGAATATTGATTACATCAACTTGTTTATTTTTAAATTTTTTTAGGCTCATGATATGTATTTTTTTATTAATGATGAACTATTATTTTTTTAATAGCTTTTAATTTTATGAAGTATGAAATTTATTTATTCAGTTATAAACTCTTATTATGTATTAATCATTTAATATATTTTGTCAATGGATCATTATATTCATTGATCAATTTTGTTGATAGATTATTTTTTATTTTAGCTAAATTTTTTGGTAGATAATTGACTTGATGGTTCTATTAAAAATTATAAATTATGACTTACTATGTATTGGTTGGTGAATGTATTTTATTGGTGGATAATTGACTTTATAGAGAATTATAGATTAAAAGTACGATGAATTCATAAAGTATTTTATCATGATTTATAATATAAATTTTGTAAAATGATATAAATATTCAAATATCTATACTGTAAAAAAAACTAAAACAAAAAAAAATTTAGTTAGAATTTTGATTTAATCCGTAATCCAAACCAACCAACCAAACCGTTATTTAATGGTTTAAAAAATTTCTAATCTGAACCAAACTGTTACCTAATTATTTGGTTTGGGATGGAAAAATAACTAAACTATAAATTATGATTTGGTTTGGTTTTAGAAAAAACCGAACCGAACCAAACCGATCCGTGCTCATTCCTAATATTATCAAGTATAAAGAATTGTACTATTTGATTCTCTTTATCCTAATAAGTTTTTGTAACCTATTTATTACAATCTTTCTTAAATAAACACTATAGAAGTCACTTTACATTTATAATGAAGTTTAATCATATCTTTTGCTATTAATAATTATCAATTTATCATTCATTTTGCGATAATAGTAATTTTATTACAACCTTATTGTACTACATACCTTTCATACTGTCATAATATCAAAAGAATTGTACTACCAAGTATTTTTTTTATCATATTGTCTAATCCTCCTTGTCCAACCCTTATTGTCTTAACAAGGAGAATTGTACTAACAAATCCTTCTTGTCCTAACAAGTTTTTGTTTACATTTATAACAAGCATCCATTCCAGCATGTTTATTGGAAAAATTAATTCATGGACATGCATATGTTTGCAACACCTACTGGCTCATGGAGAGAGATAGGTGGGTGGTTATTGGACCACCTATCTTTAGGAAGATCCACTATTGAGGATGTGTTAAATAAGCATGTGGAACCAAATGCAGTATCCTAAACATAGGTAGTCCTATTTATTTTTCGTTCATGGAAAAGATTATACCTTTCTTTGTACATTTCCATGGAGGCTGATTTCAGTGCAAAATAGCCTCCTTAATCCTTTTTTTATAATTATCAATTTCTCATTCATTTTGTTATAATAGTAATTTTACTGCAATCTTATTTTTATGACATTTAGTTAATTGTAATAACTATTTCATGACGAAACTTTATTTAAAAAAATTAAATAATAATTTTTATCCAAGTTTCTAAATAGTGATTCAATCATGAAATTGATTTTTTCTTTTAAAATATCATAACTTAAATAAAATTTATAAATTAAAGTCTTATTACAATTATATCCTATTACATAACAACAGTAAAAATGATTCCGTTACAGTTTTATCATTGAGCGATGTCAACACGCTATTAAATTCATAATGGATATAAAAGGATTTGAGTAAGCCCCTCCATCAAGAAATGTATATATCCATATATAAAAGAGGAAACAAACAATTGAATTTAATTATGATCGTAGTGAACTTCTTCTTCTTCTTCACTTTTGTGAAATAGAATGGTCATGCACTAGGTGCATATAAGACAATGAATAGATCATCCTAGAAATTTCGAGATAAATGAATGTAATAAATTGGCCCGCCGCGTGCGGACTAGGAAGGAGACTTTTTGTTCGATGATTCTACGGAAGACTTGTAGTGATAATCAAAGAATATGTTCGTTTGCTGATGCTCCAAGCCAAAAATATTCATAACACATCACCAGTACCAGTAACATTCTGCCATGTCAGCATTTTATAGTTTAGAGGGAATTTAGTAAATAAAAGAAAAAGGAGAAAAAAAATCCTCAACCTTAGTTGTCAAAGCTAAATTCTTAAGAAATTCCTTAGTTGTCAAAGCTAAATTCTTAAGAAATTCTTCTTATTATATTGGAGCCACAGCTTTTATAACAATTTATTAACAAGTTGTATGTATATATATTGTTATTAACAAGTTATATGTATATATATATACACACACACACACACTTCACAATTTGGAATTTATATTTTCTTTTTTTTTCCTAAAATATCCCAAATCTTCATGTTTTTTTAATTAGATATTATTAGACAATTAGTATGAAAATATAAATAACTTTGAATCAGGATATAATTAGATAGTTTAACACAATTGAATTAGTAAATGAATTTAATTGAAAATAGAGACTCTAATACTATAAATACTTGATTTAACCTATTAGACTACTTCAGTTACCTATTTCAATGAATTTTAATTATTCAATATCTTCTAAGTATTAAACTAAATTCCATTCCTCAGGTTTAACTGCGTGAACCCCTAAACATTCAATTTAACTATTTAAGCTTAACTTCCAACTCCTTAAACTCTTAAAATTTAAAACCAAATATTTTCTTTCAAATACCAATTCCTAAGTCCTAAAATCTTAAATTCAAGTAAGATATTAAATTTTCTTTAATTCAATTTCCTAGATTTAATTTCTAATGCAATTAGCAAACTTTCTTTTCTTTTTCCTTAAATTTAATTCCAATGCCCAAAAGCACATAACCTAAAACCTATTCCAACACATGAAAGTCCAAGCCCATTGACTTAAGTCCAAGCCCATCAACATAAATCTTACGACTAAAAATCAAGCCCTTGAGCCAAGCTATAAAGCCCATGAGATCATGTTCTTACCATGCATCATCACTCATGATATAGAAACTTAAATTCTACAGAACTCCTATATATGAAGAGACCAAAATGACCTTAGCCAATTCTAGAAAAATTCTACATTTATGAAAGGACCAAAATGTCTCTAAACTATTCAAATAAAAGGACTAAAATGTCCTTAGCTCTAATGAAAATTACAAGACACAAAATATTATAAAAAGAAACCTTAGAAAACCCTAATTCTCTCCTTGTTTTCATCATCCCCAAATCCCTAAATTCTCTCAAGAAAACTTCTCTAAAACACACCAAAAATCCTACAAAAATTTTACAGCAATCCCCCTTCAAGACAAGTCCTCAATAGATAAGAAATTTCATCCTATTTCCATCATCTAATTACTCAAATTCTCCCCAAAAAGCTAATATCTATTTCAATAAATTCCTAGGTGATTTTGAAGGCTACAAGAAATGTTGGAGATATGAAAATTAGCTTGAAGAAGTTTCATCAACACAAGGGTGGTAGTAGTGAAGAATCTACGTTGTTTTGCTAAATCAAGTAAGTCATGTAATTAATATGTTTAGAATATGTTAATGACATTAAAATCATGTAAAATAGTAGAAATAAACTTACATTTAAGCATTGATCAAAATATGCATATGTATGCATGAAAACCAAATGAGTACATATGTACATATATACATTATGATAGTTGTTAATTTAGTAAAATTATAATATGTTGTGTGTGTGTACTGAAATATGTATATATAGTATGATTATGTTAGATTGATATGTTTTATTGAGGTGAAATTATCAAATAAAAATCTTGAAGTATATGCATGTATGTATGTTTTGATATATGTTGGAAATTGGATAAATTGTGTTTATGATGATGATTTTAACTATGATTTGTAATTTAAATTGTATAATATAAATATGTATATGAACTAGATGAAGAAACATAGGATAAACATGTTTTAGATGATTAAAATAGGTTAGAAGTCATCTTTAACAAAGAAAATATAAAAATCACAAAACAGTGTCGTATCAGTCCTCGCATCATCACTATGGCATAAATGTCGGAGGCTAAACCGGTGGCCAAATGACATCCGTTGGTGACGAGTCCTTGTCAAAATAGTATATCCACGTGTCTACTTTACAAATATGTGATGAATAGGCTAAGAATCGATTGTCTTGATGATCAAATTGTCCTAAACCGATCAGTCATTGTTGCTAGTGAAAACTATTTCCAAATAGAATGAGTTTAATTTAAAATAAACCCATAATTAATTAGCTAGTCTATGCCAAATGAACTTATGAACATGCTAATATATGCGTTAGGTAGCTTACATAAAAATTTGAGCTTAAGAATTCAAAGTAGTAAACCAATTGACTAAAGTTTGAATGCACATTAATTTTCTATGGGAAATGAAATATTGAAATTAAATGTAAACTAAATCTAATCAAATAAATATGAAATAAATGTGAATAATGTGTTTTATATTAAAATATGAATAATTAATTATTATAATTTTGGACATTTGTTTAATAAAATAGGTATTAATGTGGCATTATGAAATAATATAAAACATAATATGAAACTAGTTTAGATTTCTTAGCCAATTTAGAGGTAAAAATAGATTTTGAATTATATAAATAGAATAATTATATCTTAAATGAATTGTTTTACTTAATAAAAGTATATTAGATTGATTATAGGATATGTTATTGATATACCATTTTAAGGACCTAATTACCATAAAATGAATTTAGTAGACCAAGATCCAAATAAAATGAAATTTAATACACAAAAATGATTTAAAACTAAATTTACTTTAGAATTTGAAACAAGTTTATCAATTAATTTCATGAAATCTCAACTAGAATAGGGAAATAAATGTACATATAACTTTAAATTGATTAATAACTAATCCAATAAAAATGAATGATTGAGTTAGAGGTCTAATTCTTATTTAAAATAAATTCCTTTTATAGATTCCTATTCTCAAGATTATCTATCATCTGTTTTGAGGTGGGATCTTTGCTTGAGTTCAGGTATACAGTGACTTGTGTGTTGTTTGCTAAGATAGACATCCTAAATGAATTAACATTCAAAGACGGCCTTAACAATTTCTTGTTGCTTGTGCGCGGCCATTTTAAGACCCAGTCCAAGGGGTAGCAACCGTGCTAAGCGATGCTAGCATGTAGTTAGGTGCTTATAAAATATCCAAACCTTCACCTATGTTAAAAATGGAGTTTTAATAGATTAAATGAATCAAATGAATTATAGAATGTAATTAGATAAGTTGACATGATTAAACTAATAATAGATTAAATTAAAATTTGAGATTTTGAATTCCTAAACCTTTAAACGTATTGTTTAAATGTTCAATGGATTCTTCAATCCCTAAACTTTGGCTCATCATTCATATCTTTAATCCCCCATCAATTTTAAAATCATTTGGTTACCTAAAAATATCAGTTCTCAAGCCAAGCTCAAATTGAATATCGATTTGATCTAATGTAAGTTCCTAAATTATTTTCTTATTTTAAGTTCTTAATTTTTAATCTATAGATTCTAGAATTATTTTCTAAATACTTTCATAATTGAAGATATTGATTGAAAGGTTTAAATCTAATACCCTTACCCTAAAAATATCCTAAAAGTTTTTAACTTTTCCCCTTTTCTTTTTCTTCCTCGCCTTTCCTTTTCTTTTCCTTTCCTTTTACGTTTTCTTTTTCTTTCTCTTCTTCTTCTCCATTTTTCTCTTCTCGTTTGTTCAACTAATCATCTCAAATCTCAGTTTCAATAAGAATCAAAAGGGAAATCAAAGTTAAAAAGGAAGATAGGCAGTGAAAATAAAGTTAGAAGTAGCCCCAACAACAAGAAAAGAAGACCAAGTTGCATGTATTTGTTAAAAGCTAAGTATAATTGTTTTATTTGTGTTTTGATTATTTCTTTTGAATATATATGATGGATTGATGTTAGACATAAGTAGAAGTTGTAATGAAATTAGTGAATAATGAATATATGAACATGTGAGTTTTTTAGGTTAGTATATACATGCATAGGTTAAAGGATTCACAACATGGTTTGAAGTTAAATGAAGTAAAACATGAATGTAGATGTTAGAGATTATGGTTCTAGACTTATAAGTGGATTACAAGATGTTAGATCATGAAAAATCATGTAAAACAAGTTGAAAAATGAGCTAAGTTTTCGAAAATAAAAACAAGGCAATATACAGGGGGGGAAACACGAGTAGATCTAGTGGTTGTGCTCTTCGTTTTTAATTGAAAATTTTTGAAAAATACATATCAGAGAAACACGACTAGAATATGGCTAATCTATCCAACTGTACTTCTCTATGTTTCTTTTATATATACAAACCCAAAATATCATGACTAGAACACGGGGCATCCTATCCCATCGTGTTTCTCACTATTTCTCACGTGTATATTATATGAAGAGAAACACGGATAAAACACGGCTACATGTATTTCGTCGTGCTTCTCTTTGATTTTTTGTTATGTAAAGCAAAAAAGTGTAACTTGATGGAAACACAATTTGATGTATTGGTCGTGCTTTTTTATATGAATATGCATAGGGTGAAACACAACCGTGCATTTGCCAGTGGTCTCCATAAAAATTTGTAAAAAATGAAAAATAAAATAAAATGAATTAGCTAAATGATTTAAGATGTTATATTAGTTAATTGATATAATTAAGCATGAGTTAATTGAATTTATTTATTTAATAAACAATTGGATTAAATATAGAAGTTAGATATAAAAATGAATCTTAAGTATAAAATGAACTTAGTTAATAAATCTAAATTTAACTTAACTAAATAGACTTGAATGAATTACATTGATTAAGTTTAATCGTCTTGGCCTGGTAATTGGATTAAACGATTAACTCTAATTAATTTAGTTAAGATTAAATTAAAATAGGCTTATAGCTACTAATTGGTTTAGATTAATATGTTAGGATAACCCATAAATAACATAGGGAATATGTTATTTCAAATGTATGCTTGCTTGAGAAAAGTGAATATTTTTTAATATGAATGATGTGAGGTTGTTTTTATAATAAGAGATTATAAATAAAGAGAAAAGAAGTAATTTGACAGACAATGGAGAATTGTTTGTATCTTAGCGAGGTGATTCATGTAGCCATGATGGGGTTTCTACTTAGTGTCTGATCAAATAGGGTTTTAATAAAAATTTGAGATAAGTAGATAATTAATTTAATTGCTTATATAAGTTTAGATTCTTGAATCTATAGTTATGGATACTTGATTTATCATTTGAAATGACTTCTAATCTACCTTTTGCCTCTGTTTGGATTTCAAATCTAAAAAGTATGCAGTGACTTGCTTGTTGGTTGTCTAGGATAGGCATATGTGCTAAATGCAATAAAACTTAAAGATGGCCTAACTAACAAGTATTGTTTGTGCTTGTATCATTTAATCTAGTCCGGGGAGCGATAACCTTGTCTAGAGTCGGACACGATAGTTTAAGCGCTTAAGCTACCCCCCTTACTATGATGCAATGGTATGCTATGATGTAATAATAATTTATAAGTGGCTCAACGGGTAACTGATGGAGAAAACGGTTTTGGTGTAATCAAAGAATGACATACGATTGGATGCAATCATAATTGTGTTGTCAGCCATTGATCAACTCTTATGAAAAAAAGAGCCCTACTCTGATACCAAACTCATGTCTTGAAATGGCAAAAATGTGGGGGGATGGCTGATTTTTTGTGAAAACCAATTAAAAAGAACATATATATTTTTTTTGTTTTTTATGATGAATGCAAATGATAAGTAGTAAATAAAACAAAAATTAAAGTGCAAATAAATAAAAAGACGGCGATTTATAAAGACTTCTCCTTGTGAATTCCTCTCTTCCAGCTCCACTACTGGGGATCTGGTCTTCCACAACAGTCGTTTCACTAATCCAATAGTAAAGAAAATTTATAAACATCGATAGCTCTTACTTTGTCTTTTTAACCTACCATTTGGCTAATCACAAACTACAAGACTTTTATAACCTCACTTCTATGCTAATCCTCACTTGAAAGTAAAGAGAGTTTATACAAGAATGAGATAAATATGTATTCTCTAGTTTAAATTTAAAAAATAAAGATTGTATAAGTAGCTCACCGTGTCTATTAAAGTGTGTGTAAGTTTGTTCAGAAAGCTTTTGTAAGCACAAAGGAAACTTCAAATGTTGTTCTTGTTGTTCTCACATATCTCTTCTCTTTTAATCTTGAAAATTGATGTATATATATTTTTCTCAGTTCTTCTTGATAAGAAAAATACTTCAAATGTTCAAATCATAATATCTTCTAACGGTTTCTTTATTGCACATATAGACTTGATATCTCTATTTTTATGGGATTTAAATATCTTATTAAAAAAAATCCAAACTTTGAACTGCTGGAACATATATCTTGTTCCACCTATGATCTTTGGATATTATTGATATTTATCTTCGTCCAGATCTTCAACAACTTGATTAGATAAGCTTTCATTTGAAATTTAAGGATCTCTCTTTATGCGAATAAGCTTCAGCTAATAACAAACAAGATAGATCATATCTTTTATCCTTATCTTCATTTGTTGGTATGATTATGTCGAGATAAAACTTTATTGATCTTGTTTTGATAGTTTTCCAGCATCTTGAAAAATAACTTCATAAAACTTATAGAAACTCTTTGTTATAAGTATATGAACTTCTTCGAAAAACTCGTGAATCATACTTTTAATGAGAGATCACATGGATTATTATCCTCCTTATGTGCGAACTGAAATATCATTCATTCAATTGTTTGTTCAAGTATCTATTGAGACATCTATTTGATTGTCTTATTAACTATCTGCTTAAGTGTTTGTAAAATTGGATATCTTTATTCTACATAACTAAAAACATATTCATTAGATATATTTTAACCTTTTTGTTATCATCAAAACTTATTAAAGAGAATTCAATAAATGTTAAAAGCGTTGCATATCTTCCTTAAATCATCAATCATGCAAGTATTTAAGAAAAGTTCAAAATGTACTCAAAGGTCTTTAAAAGGAAAAAATATTACATCTTCCAAAACAAAATAAGAAAACTTTAAACAAAAACTAGGATTAGTCATTTTAAGAGTCTTTCATCACCATTTTCAACTCTTAGCTTGGTCCTTGGGGTTTGCTTCTGTGTAGATGGCAATTTTTCTTAAGGTCTTTTTGATAAGAGCTTAGAAATTTGACTTAATTGTGTCTCTAAGTTATGAATGGTAGTTGAGTGATTTCTTAAAGTAGTATCAATTCTTTGCTTCCTAACCTCAGAGGCCTTGATGAGCTGAGGAATTTATTCCTTAAAGAACTCCTTCCCTAGGACATAGATGATCCTTAACCTTGTTACTTTTGAAAATTTGGCGGAGGAAAATTAGGATTTTGAAAATTATTATTGATCCACCTGAAATTAAGGTGGTTCCTCCAGCCAGGGTTATAAGTATCGCTGTAAGGAGCATTCGAAGGTCCATTGTAATTTCTAATGTACTTTACATTCTAATAAATAATGCCCTTAGAACCTTGCCTTATACCTCCATCAATCATTTGCACTTGTGCAGTCCTCACAGTCATACTATCAACCTTCCTAGACAAAGCCTCTATCTTAAAGATCAAGGATACCACAACATCTAGTTCAACCACACCTTTAGGCTTCTCCTTCCTAGCCCTAATAAATGACTACTGGTAATGGTTGTTTGTCATATTCTCAAAAATGTTCAAACACTCATATGAGGATTTGTTGGTTAGGCTCCCTCCTGATGTTGCATCAATAAACTACCTAGTGTCATGGTTGAGTCCATTGTAAAACATTTACACTTGTGTCCATTTAGGCAATTCATGGTATGGACACCTTCCTAGCACCTCCTTCCACCTTTCGAAAGCTTCACAAAGGGTTTCATATTCCAACTGGTGGAATGAAGCTATATCTACTCTTAGCTTTGTTGTCTTACAGGGTAGAAAATATTTTCTCATGAAGTTCTTAGCCATTTACTGCTAGGTGGTTATAGACTATCTAAGTAGACTATTATCCCATTTGTTTGCATTCCCCCTCAACAAAAAAGGAAACAACCTTAGACGTATGGCATCATCAAAGGCCCCATTAATCTCAAAGATATCACCTATTTCCAAAAACTGTTGAAGATGGGTATTGAGGTCTTCATCTTACTATCCATCAAACTGCACATATTGCTAGACCATTTGAATAACATTAGGTTTTATCTCAAAATTGTTAGCTGCCACCCTGGGTCGAGCTATGTTGGTATTAGCACCATTTAAGGTGGGTCCATAGAAATCAAGCATAGTCCTGGGCTGGTTTATCTTAATAGGCTCATTTTCCTCCTATACTTCCCTTCTACTTTCGGGGTCCATCCTATTAGCCATCTCTTCAAGAAAGATGCGGTGTTCTTCTATAGCTACCCTTTGTGATATTCTCCCTCTGCGCTAAGTCTTTAGAATAAAGAGAACAAAAGGTGAGATTGACTCCTAATCATAATCCTACAAGTTTATTACAATAACAAATTAGTTACAATTAACAAACTATAAACAAAAACTTATGAAACAATGACAACAACACTGATATACAACAATAGCATCTACATACGAAGAAAGAATCATGAACAAAAGAATTAAAGAATTAAACCAAAGATAAAAAAAAAAATTAAACAATAAACAAAACCGTACAAAAGAACTATAAAAACTATACAGGCATATTTACAAACAAAAACAGGATTATGTACAATATCTACATATGTACAAACGAAAAATAAAAAGGTTAATACTATAAATAGAAAAAAATTTACAAAAGGAAAAAAAATATGTACAAAAACAATATTCACGGATTTTTACACAAAAAAATATTTACAAAAATAGAAATAAAGACGAAAACTAAAGCTATTCACATTATGCACAGGGTTAGTGACTAGTTTAATAGATTTAAAACTTTAAAGGTGCTCCATTGAACTTCAAATGATTGAATCCAATGCCAATCATCAGTAAGAACGCTAGAAAAAAATTGGATGGTATGTGGGTTTCGCATTTTAAAAGCACAGACACGAAGCTGAAGTTTTCCAAAATTTTATAAAAATGCTAATAAGTTCAGTTTAACTTTGGTCGCAATCACCAACATAGGCAAGCGCACCTACTAAAGTAACATAGAAAGTATTAGGTAAATATTTCTTAGGGATCGTTAGCATCTACCATACCACTTTTCATCTATTATCTAGCCAAAAAAAGATTTAGAAAGCATGGTAAACAACAAAAAACTAAGCTAAGATTAAAACTAATTATATAGACGTTTCAAGGCAAACGAAGGATATAAGTTTGTTAATGGAAGATAAGGCTTAGGATTTGCTTCTCCAGTCCTTATCATATGATAACTTAACAAACTCAAAGAGTGTTTACTGGCATACTTCTACTATCGATTCACTAAGGTTAGCTAAAGTTTCTCTTAAGGTCAAAAACTCTAGATTTAGATTAGACCACTGGAATCCCTTCACAAACTATTGGTAACCTAGATTTGCATAAAGATTAAGAATTCTCTAATTAAAACCCATTTTAATGAATTTAAAACCAAGCGATAGAAAGTTCTATTGTCTCTATCTCTAGGTGATTATGAGCAACTTCATTAACAGCTTAATTTATTCATTAAAATCACCTCTCGATCTATTCTAACAAATAAACATGAATCTACATGGTACACTCATGTAAACTCATGAATTAAGGTTTGAGTTACTAATTACAAATAGCTAGTCAATATTTAATTAAAATGCATTTAAAATCACCTGAATCAGGTCTTAAATTAACAAATCCAAATTTATGGTAATTATTTCTCCATAGATGTAATCATTAAACATAGATTCAAGAGAATAATATGAAATTAAAGATGAATATTACAAATCAAGCTTCAAAACTTGTAAGAACAAATATTTGGGGTTAAATGAATTTACCCAAAAAACTTGAATTTCTTGCGAAAGAAGGGTTTATCTCATGAGAAATTCTCACACTACTCTATTTATACTAGGAATTTGTTACATATGGCACAATACAATTAAATGTATGTGGATGTTTATTTATAGGCGACAGGGCATAGAAATCATGAAGATTTATTCGCCAACATGACAGATTTTTTATAATAGATTTGTCTTGATCTTCTCATCTGTGATAGCAAAGCAACAACATGTGATAAGGTCACTTATCGCGGCTAGATCGTGGGCTTGAAAGTTTTCCACAATATAAGATGTGTCTTTTCATCAGAGGCATGATTTAGGTTCAATTCGAACTGCAGATGGAATTGTGGGTGTGATTGGAGTTGTATCATGAATCATAAGGTGCAGTTATCTCAATGTAAATCATGGGATAGATTGAGGGCACAATTGAGGGTGCGATTTGGACTTTTGCCTTGTTTTCTTCTCTTCGGTTGAGATCTTTAGGGTATAGTTGAAATTTGTCTTCAAATATTGTTGTTTTGCTCTAGTCCTGATTCAAATCATTTTATTTCTTCTTTTTTATGATATTTAGAGCTGAAAAACAATATTTTCACAATAATAACATAGAATCATAGGAGCCTATCTAAAAGTGGATCAAATAAAGCAAGAATTCCTATAAATGGAATCAAGTAAAAATAACACACCAACTACGATAGCTAAGGGAAAAATGCATAGCTGAGTAACTTAATATTTTGACATTGTTTGTGTGTGTAGAATAGTGGCACAAGTTTTAATTACAATGATATCTAGATGTGTATGGGGATGGGAAAAATGCATGTTGTATGGTGATTGGATGAATGGAAAACTTTCATATTAGAAGTGATAACCATCTTCTTGGTATTGATTGTGTAATGTGTATTGATGATTATTTGAAAATTGTATGGTCGGTAAGTGATCTAGTATAAATCTTAATTGACCATTAAATGAAAAACATGTATTGCACAACTGCATAAATTGAATTTAAATGGTATTCACATCATGTATTAGCATCTCGATTCTATTGTAATGTTGAGTTTTTCTAATGAATATAATGAAATTTTGGTTTTATGAAAGGTTACCAATGCTCTATCGATTCCATAAGAACTAAGAAGGCATCAAAGGATGTCACCTGTGGTGTTGATAAGAGATTGCCAATACTTAGTAAAGTTTATGAGTTATAAGGTTAAGTATATAAATTGATAAACAAATTTAACAATAATTTCTCCTTCCTTAGTTCTTAGTCTCTTCTAGGAGTAAATTATTAGAATTAGTTACTTTAACACCCAAGAGAGGACATATATCTCCATTGGTTTGGATTTTTGTCATTTACATTGTTTTGATCACATATGGTTGACTATTGCATTGCATATGTATGTTAATTAAACTTACTTGACATTGTTTGTATTGCATTAAAATCTAGTTATTCACTGAGTTGTGGTTTGCTTACCCTCCTATAGATTTTTGTGATTAAAAAGATCTCTAGAGTTGACCTATACTCATAAGTTGAACCAAATATAAGTTAGCAAAGGAGTTGAGAGCTGAATTGGAGAAACAGAATAGTATTTTGCGTAAAGAATAACCTATGTACAATATTTATATAGTTTTGGTGTAATAGTTAAGAACTTAATGTAAGTGGTATGTAATGCTATTATTGTAAATCCCTCAATTTCTAAGGTAAAGTTAGATTAAACCCTAATTCTAGTCAAACCGGAGTTTCAAAAGTCAACTAAGATCAAGACAATCTAGTAGTTTCAACTCCGGCAATCCCATGCTCGAAATCCGAGAACTATAGAAATAAGTTAATGATGGATTATAGTTCGGAATAATATAAGATAGCTTAAAAAATCAGATTTGCCAAAATTCGATTCATTTTGAACCTGAACGAGATCAGTCTTGAAAAACATGTCCTGGTGCCCGAAATAGTGAAATACTCCCATAACACTAAAAGACTCGAAATTATATAAGGATTTCAAAAATATCAAGTTTGTAATCTTTCGATAACTAAAAATATCATATATAGCTCGTTTATGCATATTTTTATTACTACTGGTATTTTATTTGTCTAGTCTACTATTCATTGTATAATTTATACTATTCATTATTATTTCACTATCTCTACTATTTCTTACAATCTACATACCTATTCTTATACTTTATATTTCTAATACAACTTTATTCACATCAAACCTTACACATTACTACTTTTCATTACAAAAATACAAAGTCAATCAATTCAACTCCCTTCCTTCCCCATGCATGTGTACCGCCGGCCTCTGTCTCTTCTCTCTAATATTTTTTTTTTCAATTTATTTTGTTACTCTTAATTTTCCTCCATCTTCAACTATAAATATCTCCTCTCTCTCCACTTCTTTCACACGTTCACTTTTACATAACAAACTCTACTAAAATCACTCCTCAAATCCTCTCTACCAAATCCTCTCTAAACAATTCTTTCCAACATTCTTTTCTACACAAAAACCATCAACCACATAATACTACTCACATATTCTTACATTTACCTTTGACACATAAACACAACTTACGTAAAAACTTTCTACCATTGTTTTTCTCATGTCATGTAACCTAGGATGACCATGGTGTTGTTTCTCAAAAACTCATGTGAGTTGAAGAAGTGACAATATGTTCATGTTTTGTTCTTACACATGCCGAGAATACCGATAATATTTTGTTATATTATTGTTATTATGATTATTATGTTGTTATTATGCTCATAACCAAACTTTATTTATAAATTATCATATATATATATATCTATATATTTCTTGGTGCCTAAATTGTTCACTAACCTCTCATTAACATGCTTTTATTATTATTGCTTTATTATTATGATTTTTCTTTTCTTTTCTTTTGGGACTAGTCTATTCTTAGTCTCGAGAAGCCTTGATGAAGCTAAGGCTCTCAATATTTGACTAGGATACCTTGATTAAGTTAAGATTCCCAATACTTGATCATATTGTTTTGTTTATATGCTTATTATATTTATTTCTATCTTATTATATATTATTCTTGCTTTTTCATTACTACATAACCATATTCATGCATGATTAGAAGGTTGTTGCCTTAATAAAAATAAAAATGGCTTCTTCCTTAAATAAAGAAAAGTAAGCTAAATTTCTTAATAAAGGATTTTTTAACAAGAAATCTAAATATTTTTTTAATAAATCATTTTCAAAATCTTAGACAAGCAAATCATAAATTTTAAAGTATTACTAATGAAGATTTCTTCGAATAATATAAGGGACTCATTTCTTTTATAAATCGGAACTAAATACTCCATAAAAATATAACTTTTAGCATTACAAGATTTTAACCAAATTATATCTTATATACATTTAAATAGTTTTATCATAGGCTTTGAAAATCGCTTATGAATTTAGCTTCTATAGACTTAATTTTTAATATTATAATCTTTTCAAAGTTAAAATGAAAATTTTCTAAATTCTAATATGGATAATTCTATATTATGAAAGCTTTTCTTATGACCTTATCTAAAAGGATTATGCCACCACTTGATAAATATTACGAATAAAACAAGTTTTTCAAATCAAGGTGAAAATCAACTCACTAATTTAGAAACCAACTTAGAGAAATAAAATTTGATAAGAAAGTGAAATTTTAAAAAGGGTAAACTTATTTTTCTAAAGAAGTAGAAGAATGTAAAAATAAAGAAAAACATATATTTAACATAACTCCAAATATTAGACAACACCAACAACTTAAGAAAAATTTTGAAAACATTATTTTTCAATCATTAAAAGTAAAATTGATAAATAACTTAAAGCAACAAATTTTTGGAAATTAATTTATCTTTGAAAAGTTGGGGAATGAAATTATAATAGGAAAACACTCACTTATAACAACCCAAGAATTTTTAAATTTTCCTTCTAGCAACCTAGAAAGGAAAATTTTTCGAAGTTTTCATCTTTTAAAGCTTTTAAAGACAAATTGTTTTGTGAAAAATTAATGTTGACATAACACTATAAAAATCATGCATACAATATGAGTATATATATATATATATTAAAAGGATTTTTCAACTATACAAATATTCATGTATTTATTTAAAGGTTTTTAGATGAAGAAAGTTGGAAAAATTGTATTTTTAAAAGCTGGGAAATTCTTAATTAATATGTACCATGGTTTTTTGCAACCCAAATGGTTTTTTATGACAAAAATAACCTTATAAATAGATTTATATTTTTGAGTAGGTAGAAAACGGTATATAATATGCGAAATTCTAAGTTAAAATGAACAAGTTATAGCCATTTTAAGTTAGAAGTTCCTCCTATCAAAATTTTGATGTGGATACTAGAATAGAGTTAGAAAGTTCAAGTAAAATTTCCACGAAATACTCATTTCGGGTATTTCTTTCGTTTAGGTAACGAAGCTTGGGAGGATCCACATTCAAAGGACTATTACGAGTAAAGAATTGTAGTAAGGATAGCCGAGTGAATTTGTCTCCTACTTACGTACTTGTTTGTGTTTGTAGCTAGAAGCACTAGAAGGAGGAAAAGATGAAAATGGATTATGCATGATAATATTGGTTGAAAGAACATTAAGCATACTGAGACATGAATTGTTGTTAATTAAATTATGTTTTACTATTATCATGATGAGATGTCTGCAAATTCTATGATCACCTTTAAATTACCTTAATTACATATTACGAGTTATGTTAATTGATTCATGCATATCATATAGTTAGTCTTATCTCATTAGCTACTATACTTAATGGGACAAAAGTATAATAGTGGGGTTTGCAGGAACCCGTAAGTCTGCAAGATGAGCAAATAGGAGCCTGAAAGAACTATTTAAGGATGGTGAATAGGAGCCTGAAAAAAACTACTTCAGGATGGGCAAGTAAGAGCCTGAAATAAACTACATAAGTTGGATTTCAAAGATGGGTTTTAAAGAACCCGAAACACCTAATCCCGAATAAAGGGGTAAATCCATTCAAACATATGATTTCCAATAGATCAGATGTATTGCTTATTTACTTGCTTAATGTATTCATATGCTTATTTAATAACTTATTTGAATTCATTGATACGAGTACGTTAATTTAGGAATATTCTCGCTAAGCTAGTTAAGCTTACACCCCAATATACTTTTGTTAACACATGATCGATATCTCTTTTACCCAAGGACTTCACATAACCGAGTGGAATTATCTTATGGGAAGCTTTTGGAAATCCTTTTGAAGATCTTATAATAGATTTCCTTTAATATCTTTTGGTTCTGGTATTGTTTCTTAATGTGAAAGACTAAGTTGATATTTTGTTCTTTGGAGATTTATCGGGGAAATGCCCCTAAGATGATGTAAAGACCATATTCTTGATATTGAAGTTAGATAATTATCTAGATTTCTTATATGTTATATTTACTATCTCGAACTACACATTCCACCGAAGTCTCCTTTTGTTGTGATAGACGCCTTACATATGGTGTTGAAGCTTTCACATGACTTCAAGAAGTCATTCTTAGGTTTTAATATCGTATGTAGCGGATTGCTACGTCTAGATACCCTTTGGGGCGTGACAATTATTATATGTGATCAATATGCATGCAATGATTTCTTATTCTAAGCAACCTCTCGATCCTATTATAACTGTCTAAGCATCGAGGCATTCTAGAAGCTTTAGATGGTTAAATACAAATGTATGCAACTCTTGTCTGTTACATGGCACATCAATACTTCTAAGATACCCTGTGGAGGTGTGACATAATCAATTGATATAAGACAATATCATCCAATTTAGGTATAAGGCTACTACATTATTTATAAGGTGATTATGATTATAAAACTAGAGTTTTAAGTGCACGTGATTGAACAATATTAAAGTTTTCACGTACGTGATTAGGATTTCCGGGCCTAAAAGGTTAAATTAAGGTTTAGTGTAATATCATCCTAAAATATTCTAACTTTAATGTTCATAACACTAGAATCATGATCCAAGCCCTATAAATGTAATTTAGGTCTGGTATGGTCCTATCGGGTATATCTCAAACCTAGCAATTTATCTTTAAATTGTCGTTTGCTAATCGTTATATTCTAAAAATTTAGTGATCCACTCTACGCTTAATTGTTAGAGTCATATGATTATATTTATTAAGTCATTGACCTTTGACATGTAATCTTGTCTTTGATATCTTTGACTATGTAGGAATAACCTATTCTGATCATTAATAATATGTGATTCTCTTTAGTTCTACTTAGGGTTTTAAATACTAGAGATACCTCGATAACCGTTGTATTATTATTTAATGTGCGTAGAATTTATTTTTTAATTACTAAGTTTAAGATAACAAATCTCGGGGTTATAATAACCATGCTTTTGTCCGCGTTTAGTAATGAATATGAACCTACTAACCCATTTAAGATGATGTTTTCATATATAGAATTCATTCATCTTTACAAGTCGTCAAAAGGAATAATAAGAAAATATAGAATATTCAAACTTTTGATTATCATTATATGTAGTTATTAATGCAAAATTATATACTATTATTGTCAAAACAGATTTATATAGTTTTAAGGGCATTTAAGTAATTTTACATATGATAAATTGTCTAAATTTTCTATAATTTTAGATAATATTGATGTACATAATCAATATATATGTATGTATATCAAATCATAACCCTAGTACAAAGTTATATGTAATGCCACCGACAGCACCATGGGGATCACCACCAGTCTACTTGTCATCTTAGCAGCAGGCTACTTTCGGATCCTATACTATCCCTGCCAAGGCACTACCACTGGACCAAGATCGTCTAAGCATGCTCCTCCACCGTCATAGTAGTAGCATCTTGACTCCTATTATATGCTTGCATTGCCTGCAGCTTGCGAATACTCCCTTGCATTAGGTCATACAGCTTTAGCCACATCAGCATAGGTGACCTTAGGCATTTCCACTCAATCTAGCACCATCAGGTTCATAAACATTAGGCTAGTTTGTTGCTATGATCTACATTTTTTTTCGTTGTTGTTATTCTTGACTAAACTTTTATGTGTTGTAATATGTGATTACTTGAAGGACTTGAGTATATGATTGGGTATGAAATAGACTATTCCTATAGTTTGATATTGATTTTTCTTTTTAGTTGCTACAATTAATAAATTCGAAAGCAAACTTAACATATATTATAATATATATATTTTTGTATATTACTATAATTTACTATTGCACAGTATTATTAAATAATGAAATTCGTAAACATAATAAACAATATAATATATATTATTATGAATATATATGATACATTAAATATATAATTATTTACTAATATTTTATTATGTGTAATATATAACATAATCTTTAAGTTAAAACAGGTAAAAAAAATATAGAAAAGAGGCAACACATCCTCTTTAGCTTACCTCTTTTGCCATGTAGCGAGAGAGGCGAGTCTCGCCTCTTTGTCCTCGTGGACCTATCTTGTAGGAAAATAGGCAAAACTCATCTCTATATTCCAATTAAGGCAAATTTTGTCTTTTTAACTCATGTGGTGGCAAAACAAAAGAAGCCCGTCATTGAGATAAGATGGCTTATTCCACTCATTATTATTATTTTTAGCAGGTGTTGTACTTGCGTTACGTATGCAAATTTAATAATATTTAATTATGAAATTTTATTAAAAATTTTATAAATTCTTTATCATTTATTTGGAAAAACAACTTTATATAGTTTTGATTTAAATATATTAGGTTTTTTATGTTATTTCATATTCAAATCTTTAATGCAAACTTCGAGATGGAAAAGACATAAAAATAAGTTTTGTTAGAAATGCAAATTGAAAAAATAAAGGAGCAATTATTATTTTAAAAAATCAATACTATTTTAGACGGAAAATTCTACAGTGCCATAGTGGTTACAACGGGATCAGTTTCATAATTCCAATAAACAATCCAAATCTTTTCAAATCGTGATAAAAAACCTTAAATTTTTTTTACATTAGTTTATTTTATAATCAATTTAATTTTGATAATACTAATGGTATGATCTAGTGACGGGACTATAGAAGTTCCTATTTTAAACTACCAATTATGATGTGTGTATAATAAAAAATATAAAACCTATTGAGAAATGAGAAGAAGGTGGAGAGAGAGAGAGAGAGGAGAGAGAGAGAGAGAGAGAGAATGGTGGATGGAAGTTAGATTTTTCTATGGTCTCGTCACTGTTTTCGACAGGACCAATCCCGTCAGAGGATTACCGATTGAGCCGGTCATGTAAAATAGAATGCGGGGAGGAAATGCAAATAGGCAGTCCATCATTACGGAAAAGGGAAAAGCAAATAGCCAAAGGTGTTAGCAGATCCTGTACGCAAAGCATGAAAAGGCTATGTGCTTCGTAGAATGAGAGGAGAAAAATTAATTAATTAATAAAGGTTTCGTTTGTGCTATAAATTTGAATAAAAAAGTTGAAAATTATTATATAAAATATTTGAAGAAAAAATATCATATATTTTGTATTTATGAAGGCTTTAGGAAAAAAAAAGTTGTTAAAATATCTAATTAAAATATTCAATTTTAAATTAAATTATATAACTATTTAAAACTTGTGAAAAAATAAAATCAATTAGAATATGTCCATCAACTGCAATATTATCATCATAGATCAATAAAATAAAGATGAATGTGACACAATGTTGTAGAATATTTTTTTTTTCTAACTAATCAAGTGTACTAATATCATTGAAGTGTATAATCATCATCAAAGGTTAATAAAACAAAGTTGTAGAAAAACCATGATATATTATATATTTATGAAGAGTTTTGGAAATGATAAATCATTAACATGTTTAAGCAAAATATTCAATTTAAAATTAAATTATATAATTATTTAAATCTTGTACAAAAATCAAATTAATTGTCATGGGTCTTTCAAATACACTATTGTCATTAAATATCAATAAAACAAAAAACAAGCCAAAAAAGTTTAATGCGTTTATTTTAAGTTATTAAGTGTACAATTAGAATCAAAAGGTTTAAAAAAATTATGAATTAGACACTGTAACGACCTATATTGAATAATATTTTTCTAACATACATTTAATTACATGTTTAATAGTTTACCCCCAAAAAATAATAAACTATATAAATTATCAACATTGAGTTAAATTACACGATTTTGTAACACTCGTAAAGGAATAAATTAATTAGCATATTCAACTAGAGTGTAGAATTATTATCACAGGTGAACAAGGTAAATATGAATAGGCACTTTAGGTTATGGTGAAAATTGTGAGTTATTGTAAAACGAGCTTCACGGCAAGGAGTATTACCCTGCTTTGTGAAATAATCCTGCAATAAGGAATTTTGCACAATTATGGTTATAATGGTGTAAATTTAGTTAGAGGAGCTTGTAACAATCAATTTTAACCATATCGTGGTGAAATGAGCCTTACAACAAAGAATCAAGTCCGTTTATGGTGTTAGCAGTGCTTATGTGGTCAAATGAGTCTTAGAATGAGTCACTAAGATATGTTATAATGAATATGATACATGTATGGGAATGAGAAATATGGTAAGGATTCAATTCTATTGTAGTGAAAATAGTAACTATGTGGTAGAATGAGCTTTTAAGGAGGACTTGAGTCGTGTAAAGGTAAAATGAGCATTACGATAAGAAATCGAGACTATACTGGAGAAAATATAGGTTGTGTTGTAGATGTGCCTTAATATGAGTAATTGATTCATGTTATGAATGAGCATAACAATATGGAGTTTCACACTATTGTGGTGAGACTTGTTTGGTGATATTAGCATTAGATAAAGGAATTGAGCCTTATAATGATGGAAATGACTTATGTGGTCAAATAAGCATCACAAAATAAAATCAAGGCACATCGAGGTGAAATTAGATCTTATGTGGTGAAGTAATCTTTGTGCATAGAAATGAAGCCCTATAATAATGAAAAAAATAATATGGCAAAGAGAGGAGTAATATTATAGTGAATATAGTTTATATAGAAAATGTGTCATGTAACATTAGATCGAGCCTTTAATGTGGAAAAAATAGGTTTTGTATGGCAAAATAGCCATTATACCAATGAATTGGGGCTTGTCATGTGTAATGAGCCCTATAATAAAGCATATATCATAAAATGATGAAAATGTAGTATGATTGGCGATATATGACTTACATTTGAGGAATTTTGTCGTATTATGATGGTTATATGAGATTTACGACGATAAATCAAACCTTGTATTTTGAAATAGCCATAGAATGATAAGGAATCCCCTTATATTATGGTAAAATGGATCTTAGGATAAGGAATTCCCTGCTAATGTGGAAAAATGACCTCTCGAACAGGATTTTCCCTCCAACTGTAGTAAAATGGCCTCTAGAATGAGGAATTCCATCCGTATGGTAAAATGTCCCACTGAACAAATATTTCCCTCTTAGTGTGGTAAAATGACTCCCAGAATGAGGAATTTTCCTCTAGTGTGGTAAAATAGCTCATGGAAAGAAGAATCTCCCCTTAGTATGGTAAAATGTCCCTTGGAACGAGGAAATCCACTTAGTGCTATAAAATGGCCATTGGTACGAAGGAATCCCTCAGAGTATGGTAATATGGCCCATATAAAGAGAATTTCCCTCCAATTTGGTAAATGGATCTTGAAACAATGAATTTCCTCCAAATGTGGTAAACTAGCCCTTGGAGCGATGAATTTCCTCCTAGTGTGGTAAAATGACCTTAATAATGAGGAATTTCCCCTTTAGATGGTAAAATGGCTCCTGGAATGAGGAATTTCCTCCTAATGTGGTAAATTAGCCCTTAGAATGAGGAATTCTCCCTCAATGTAGTAAAATGGCTCCTATAATGAAGAATTTCCCCCTAGTATGGTAGAATGACCCTTTAAACGATCAATTCCCCCTAGTTTGGTAAAATGGACTCAAGAATGAGAAATTCTACCTTGGTGTAGTAAATGACCCTTGCAATGAGGAATTCCCCACTAGTATGGTAAAATAGTCACTAGAATAATGAATTCCCCTTAGTGAGGTAAAACGGCCTCTAGAACGACGAATTCCTCCCTAGTATGGTAAAATGACCCATAGAGTGAGGAATTTCCCTTTAGTATAGTAAAATGGCTCATAAAATGAGGAATTTTCTCCTAGTGTCGTAAAATGGCCTTTAGAACAAGGAATTCCCACCTAGTATGGTAAATTGGCCCTTGAAACGCTAAAATGAGGCATTACCCCCTAATGTGGTAAAAATGCCCATAAAATGAGGAATTTCCCTCTAGTGTGGTAAAATGGTTCATAGAACGAGGAATTCCCCCCTACTATAGTAAAATGACCCATGGAATGAGGAATTTCCCCCCTAATACAGTAAATGACCCATAGAATAAGGAATTTCCCCCTATTATGGTAACATAGCCTCAGGACGAGGAATTCTTCCCTAATATTATAAAATGGCCCATAGAATGAGGAATTTCCCCCTAGTATGGTAACATGGCCTTCAGGACGAGGAGTTCTTCCCTAGTATAGTAAAATGGCCCATAGAATGAGGAATTCCCTCCTAGTATGGTAAAATGGCTCCTAAAACGAAGATTTTCCTCATAGTATGACAAAATGGCCTTTGAAGCGAGGAATTCTCACCTAGTGTGGTAAAATAGCCCTTGGAACACTGAAATGAGGAATTACCCCCCAATGTGGTAAATGGCCTATAAAGCGAAGAATTTCTCCATAGTGCAATAAAATGAATCATAAAATGAAGAATTTCCCCATAGTACAGTAAAATAGCTCCTGAAACTAGAAATTTACCCTAGTGTAATAAAATGACCTCTGGAACAAGGAATTCCTTTTTAGCACGGTAAAACGACGCATACAATGAGGAATTTCCCCCTAGTATAGCAAAATGGCATCCGAAACGAGGAATTCCTCCCCTACTATAGTAAAATGACCTATAAAATGAGGAATTTCCCCATAGTGTAGTAAAATGACCCATAGGAACTATATATTTTGCTATAACATGTAAAAGAAAAACATTTTAATCTATCACTATAATATATAACAAATATCCTATACAACATATAAAATTTAGAAATTTTCATATAATGCTTAAATTAAGCTTATACATATTTGATACACTACTACAACAATTGAAATACATAATATATAACATATAAGATATATATGCATATGATTTTTTTTTTTATCTTATATAATGAAATATATGATATACAAATACAATTTTATCATATACATGATATAAAATATATTTACTTACAAATTATATGTATCAAAATTTTACATATTAGTATAACATGTAAATTATATTCATCTTACATAACATATTGGAACATATAAAAATTAATTTTTTATATAATGATTTAAATTAAGAAAATACATATTTAATACATTACTATAACATTTTAAATATACACATACATAATATATAACATATAAGATATATATACATATGATTTGTTTTTTTATCTTATCTAATGAAATGTATGATATACAAACACAATTTTATCTACATCATATAAAATATATATTACTTACAAATTACATGTATCAAAATTTTACATATTAGCGGACTATAACATATTGGAACATATGTTATACTAACATATGTATATGATACGATAAAATTATATGCATCTTACATAACATATTGGAACATATAAAAATTAACTTTTATGTAATACTTGGATGTATAAAAACATGAATACATACTATGCATCTTATATAACATAACAGACCATGTATAAATTTTTTATAATGCTACAACATATAAACTAAGTGCATATTGATATCGGAATATAACATAAGTAATTATATGTTACATGACATAAAAAATTGCATTCCTTATATAACATGTAAGATATATATAAACATATGGAATGTTTTTTTGCGTTTTTAAATAAAATATGCAATACACACAAACAAATATATTATATATAATATATAAAGTATTTACAAATATATATATATATAGGATATATATTTTACATATTACATATTACATATTACCTATAACATATAAATTATATATATCCTACAGTATGGGAAAATTCATCGTTCTAAGAGCCATTTTACCACACTTGGGGAAAATTCCTCGTTTTAGGGGTGATTTTACTACACTAGGGCCAAATTTCTTTTTTGTAAGGTTATTTTACCACTATAGGGGGAAAATCCTCGTTCCATGGGTCATTTTACCACACTAAGAGGGAATTCCTCGTTCTAAGGTTTATTCTACCACAGTCGGGGGAAATTCCTCAATTTGAGGCTCATTTTACCATACTAGAGGGAAATTCCTCATTTTAGAGTCATTTTACCACACTAGAGGGAATTCCTCATTCCGAAGGATATTTTACCACACTATGGGAAAATTCCTCGTTCTATGAGCCATTTTAGCACATTAGGAGGGAATTCCTCGTTCTGCTGGCCTTCTTACCACACTAGAGGGAAATTCCTCATTCTAAGGGTCATTTTACCATACTAGGGGGAATTCCTCATTTTAAGAGACATTCTACCACATTAGAGGGCAATTCCTCATTCTGGAGGTCATTTTACCACACCAGGGGAAAATTCCTCATTATGTGGGCTATTTTACCATACTAGAGGGAAATTCCTCAATCCGAGGGCCATTTTACCACATTAGAAAGAAATTCCTCATTTTATGGGTTATTTTACCACACTAGGGGAATTTCTCGTTCTAGCGGCTATGTTACCTCACTGAGGAGGAATTCATCGCTCAAAGGATTATTTTACCACACTAAAGGGATCCATCACTCTAAGGGTCATTTTACCATGCTAGGGGGAATTCATATATAAACATATGAATTGTTATTTTCTGATCATAAATAAAATATGCATTACACACAAACAAATATACCATATATAACATATACAAATATGTATTTAAAAAAATTATTATATATATATATACAATACAAATTTCATTCATGAAAGATATATATATATATATATCGTATATATGTTTTATAAAAATTATATGTATACAGAGTTTTTACATTACTATAACGTATAAAAAATACATATATTGTACAACATTAAAGAAAAATAAAAAAAATCATTTATCACCCTAACATACATATTACAAATTTATGAATAAGAACCCATATAAAAAATCTATATATTAATATTACATTCTAAAAATACATCCTATGTGGCAATGAAGTACAACGTGCTGTATAATATAAATCTTTACATATTCAAATTACATTCAAGATTATCTTTAAGATTTGTTAATCTTGTCTAGCTTATCTGTTTCTCCAAAACTAAATCACATAAAATCATAACTCCCTAATCCAAGATTTCGAATAGGATTTGTTAATATGGACTTATCTATTTCTTGAAGGCCATTCAAAACTACAGAAAACTCTAATTTTCTTCAAATACAGCAATCCCCGGTAAGTTTGATATGCATGCCCATTTTGCATCATTCAAGACAAAAACACCAACCAATCTCATCTTTATTAATCAACATACTTTTAAAGTAAAGAGTGTGGAGAATTTATAAGTTCTTTTTAATTGCAAGAATGTTGGATCGTTATAAGGTCAATGAAATTTTGTTGCTTTATCTTACTCAATCCTAACACTTAAATAATGATCTTATAGGAACATATAATATTTGAATTTTATATAATACTCGGATGTGTAAAACATGAATACATACTATGTATCTTATATAACACAATAGAGCATGTATAAATTTTTCATGTTGTTACAACATACAAATTAAGTACATATCATAACATAATACTAGTAATTATATATTACATTAAAATTTCATTTCTCATATAACATGTAAGATATATATATATATATATATATAATCATATGTTATGTTTTTTGGTTTTTAAAATAAAATATCAAATAAACACAGACAAATATATTGCATATAACATATAGAGT
This sequence comes from Combretum micranthum, assembly GCA_024138025.1. Classification (NCBI taxonomy): domain Eukaryota; kingdom Viridiplantae; phylum Streptophyta; class Magnoliopsida; order Myrtales; family Combretaceae; genus Combretum; species Combretum micranthum. The sequence continues at coordinate 256,771 of JAMXBD010001784.1, forward strand.
ATTTATGAAATATATAATATATATATATACTATACAAATTTCATTCATTAAATATTTTACATATTATTATAACATATATTTATATCTACATAACTCATATAAACAAACACAAGTTTATATACCTTAACATATAAACATATGATTTGTTATTTTATGCTCATAAATAAAATATGCAAACACACAAACAAATATACCTCATATAACATATACAAATATGTATTTAAAAAATTATATATATATATATATACAATACAAATTTCATTCATGAAAGATATATATATATATATATATGTTTTATAAAAATTATATGTATATAGAGTTTTTACATTACTATAATGTATAAAAATACATATATTGTACAACATGAAATAAAATTAAGAAATTTCATTTATCACCTTAACATACATATTACAAATTTATGAATAAGACCCATATAAAAAATCTATATATTAATATTACATTCTAAATATATATCCTATGTGGCAATAAAGTACGATGTGCTGTATAATATAAATCTTGTCTAGCTTATCTGTTTCTCCAAGACTAAATCACATAAAATCATAATTTCCTAATCCAACATTTCAGTAAGATTTGTTAATATCGACTTATCTATTTGTTCAAGGCCATTCAAACCAAAGAAAAGCTCTAATTTTCTTCAAGTACAGCAATCCCTGGTAAGTTTGATATGCATGCTTTATTTGCATCATTGAAGATAAAACACTAACCAATCTCATCTTTATTAATCAACGACTTTTAAAGTAAAGAGTAAGGATAATTTATCAGTTCTTTTTAATTGCAAGACTGTTGGATCATTATAAGGTTAGTAAAATTTTGTTGCTTTATCTCACTCAATCCTAACACTTGAATAATTATCTTATTAAACACATTTGTGTGTGTTGATGTACATAGATTGCTATGCAATAACATGCACTTAATTGTATTTTTAAAATTTTATATTTAGATGGATGGGGAACATCACAACAACAACATGGTCAACTTGAGTGATTTAAACAACTTCGAGGGATTGCATTCTATTCAGTCTTTGATTAACAAGAAATTTTTATCAGATAGTGACGCTGAGACATTCTATAAGGAGTATGCTACAATGTTTGGTTTTAGTATTCGTAGGAACGACATTAGACGTGACAAAAATAAAAAATTGTCATGCGATCTTGGGTGTGCCACAAGGAAGGTTATCGAAGAGAAAAACACGTTAAAAGGGATTATCGCATTAGAGAACCTAGGTCAATCACAAGAACGGGTTGTTTAGCATGTTTTAAATAAATCTTGCTAAAAAAGACAATTGCTGGCAAGTCACAAAAGTAGTTGCTGAACACAATCACCAACTTGTTGAAGAGAAGCATGCGTGTTTTCTACATACTAACAGAGAAGTGACAGACATTGATGATGTTCAAATTAAATCAATGCTATCATGTGCATTTAGACCTTGCCAGATAATGGAACATCTAGTTCAACAAGCGAGCGGTTTTGAGAAAGTGGGATTCACTAAGAAAGATTTATACACCTATATAGAAAAACAAAAGCAAATTGACATTACAAACGGCGATGCAAATGCTGCGATTGGGTATCTTTCTGCTATTAAAGATTTAGACCCCGACTTCATTTATGATTACGATTTGAAAGAAGGAAGGCTCAGTCCATTGTTCTGGTGTGACTAAGAAGCCAAATTGATTTTGCTTGTTTTGGTGATGTAATTGCCTTTGACTCTACTTACAAATCAAATGTATACTTGATGCCACTAGTGGTAATAGTAGGCGTGAACAACCATCATAAGACATGTGTATTTGGATGTGCTGTTATTGATGATGAAACGGTTCAAAGCTACACTTGGCTGTTACAAGTCTTCATGTGCCATGCAAAATAAAGAGCCTACATCTATTGTAATAGATGGAGACAAGTCAATGCATATCGCAATTAACACAGTTTTTCCAAATGCCCGACATCGGCTATGTTCATGGCATCTTGAAATAAATGCAACAGCACATGTCCATGATAAGGACTTGTTGAAAGAATTCAAAAGATGTATGTTTGACATTGAGGCAATTCATGATTTTGAGGATACATGGGGTGAAATAGTTGATCGCTTCAACCTTATCAATAACCAGTGGGCAAACGAGATTTATAAAAAGAGACACATGTGCACAAATGCATATCTTCGTGGTCACTTTTGGGCCGAGCTTCGTAGCACACAACGATGCGAAGGAATGAATGCCTACATAAAAGGTTCTTCAGCTGTAGATCGACGATACAAACTATATGAGTTACTCCAACACTTCGAACGTGCAATGTCTAGCCTCAGACATGCAGAGTTAATGGCTGATTATGATAGTTTGCACACTAGTCCAGTTCTTCAAAGCATGCTAAAGCTTTGAGCAGCACGCCACACGCATTTACACGAAGGAGTCATTCAAACGAGTAAGAACTCAAATTGTGGAAGAGGCTGTATTGATCGTAACAGATGCTCAATCCCAATCCGACATTACAAATTACACCGTATGTCCATATGATTCACCTGCAAAGTTGATGACTGTTTCCTTCAATCAATTACATGTTCTTGCTTGTACTTTGAGACCGTAGGGTTCCCCTGTTCTCATGCATTTCATGTGGCAAAGGTGGAACTCATGTCAACAATCCCCCAAAATCATATATCTCTAGATGGACTAAGCAAGCAAAGATCTTATACGACAGGGTGAAATGTTGAGTAATGCTGGAGTGCAACAAATACATGAGAAAGTTCGGTATGGTGCACTTGTTTCAGCGAGTCGAATCATGTGCGAATGGGGTTGTAAATCAAAGCATGTACGATGAACTCATTGAGGACATTGCAAACTTAACAGTAAAGATTAGGAAAAATATCCTGCAAGAAGATGTACCTTCTATTTGCACCGAGCATGGAAGTCATGTGGCTGACCCATTAGTTGTGCGACATAAAGGTAAAAGTAGCCACGACAATAAGAAATCAAGAAGACCTCAGCGTTGTAGTAGATGTAATAAAGAAGGTCATAATCGGGTTAGATGTCCAAAAAGTCTTCCGACCATTGATGAAAATAAAGCCGACAATAGCATGCCAAGTGAAGACTTCAGGATGAACCAACTAGTGCAGAAGGTGATCCTCCAAAATTTGGTGAAGATTTGCAAAACAATGAACAATCTAGTTCAGTTTATGCCCAAAATATATCCTTATATGAATCTCAGGTTATCATCATAATTCTTAATGTTTGGGCAATATTTATAAATTCATTATTTAAACTGTATAATTCATCTTATTGACATTGCTATTTAACGGTACGTGCAGGATGACACCGTGTCGTATTCCTAAAAGATGTGCAACTTGTAGTAGAGGTACCTTCCATATGGTGCGAATAATTGGTTTGATCAAGATTGAATTAATTTGTTACAATTGTTTACTGTGCATTGGTGAACATCTTACAATTTATTTTTTTTTCTTTTTTCATCTTACTGGATAGCAATTATAATCATTCTTATGAATGTGTTTGGTTGGTTTGCTCAATAATAGTTTTAGAGAACAATTAATGTGCCACATTACCAAAATGGAGTTGATGTATAGACATATGGCCATCTTCTTGTTACACCATCTCTTATTTGAACTCTATTAAATAGTGCATCTAATATTTGAATTATATCCAAATGTTTATTCTCTGTTATGTAATTTTCTCTATAGAAAATATGTGTGTTTGGCGGGGCGGGAAGCTATGTACGAGAAACAACGATTGATGCATTTTCTACATATAAAGTGAAATTATAATTGGTTCAGCCTAATATTATACAACGAAAGATGTTGCCTATAGATTCGTGAGGAGCATTCAAAATTTCACCAAGAAACAACCATCTGTATCAACATGAAATTGAGAATAGAGCATGTGTTTTGGCTTACAATATAATAATAAAGCACAGGTGATCTTTGCATCCTTGTAGAAGTTAGATATCTCACTTTAGTGAACTTTTTACATGTGTCCTTTTTCAACCAAAAAGAAGTATTGAAGCACGCATTGAAACCTAAAGCTAAGTTGATAATCTTAACAATGCTGCCAAAACTTTGATACATGAGCAAAAAACAAGTCAGGATCTAGCTTGAAGCTTAAACAAATGAATTACAAGGATTGGATGGGTAAAACTTTCCCTATATCCCCAAACAGAAAAGAAAATAAATAAAGAGTGAAAACTTGAGTGAAAAAAGCTCCAAAAAAATCCCTTTTCCTAACTATAATCAACTTTGTCACACTTCATGTACATCGGTATAACGCATCGTACGCATCGACTATATAACCTTTTTCTTCCATCTTTCTCCTTTGTTGATCTAGCATGGCCTAAATCTCCAAGTTTTCACATGTGAAGTATCCTTTGCTTGGAAGACATGAATTGCATTATTTACATTGATCCAACTGTATATAGCAAAGTTGACATATCATATAAGTTATGGGTTGCTTCCTCCACCTGCAAAGTTGACATATCATATAAGCTAAATGAAACTTATGTGGCAAGTATATAGCAAGAAAAGAAATGTATTTGCATGAACTTAATCTTGCACAGAGAAATGGGGGCAATTGGTGTTGAATTGATGAAGTAATAGCACGAGATTTGAAGCAAACATATGAGAAGCCTCAAAATTTTGATAAGGTAGTTATATTCACCAACGGTGGATTTCTATTGCAGGTTTTCAGCAAAAAAATTTCTGATATTATATTGTTTACGATAATGATATGGATCATCTGGCAGACTTATTACATTTTCTCTTTAGTAATATGATGATTTTTAGTGAACAGAGCGAATTTACAAGGACTGAGCTTTTACCTTCCAGCAGCAGCATATATATTTGAAAGCACCACATGATTTCTAGTGTTTTCTGGATCAAGTTCAAATAATTTCTCAGCTCCAATTTGAAAAAAAAATATGCATTCATTGAACATTTGGACAGATTTCAACCTAAGAATATTCAATCTATTTTTACTCATTTTAACACATTCTCAAGTTCAAACATACTAATTGTGTGTGATTTTGAGTCATTTTAGTTGAGATAAATGTGTAAATTTAAAAATTTATCAATGCTGATCACAAGGTTCTAGCTTAATGGGCTTACTCAAGAAATAATTAAATAACTAAATTATGCTACTTTTTTTTGTACATCGATGTACTTCAACCAGCAAACCTTTAATGATTAAAATTATAATCTAGGAATGTATCCCCACCCTACTTTCATAAAACCCAAACATCTTTAAATCTGCAGCTCACTGCTTCAGAATGTTACATTCCAGCAGGAGAGACCAAATCATTTCCTAAGTATCTTATGCACTATGAAGTGTACGTACTCCCCATCCAAAAGACAACTACAAAATTTGACCTATAACTTTTGCAAGTGATCAAAATCTAGTACTGTAAAATCCTGAGAAATAGGATACAGTAATAAAATAATCATTCAACTAGTGAATGCAACAATATCCCTTGTGGTAAACAGCAAAACCAAGCATCAAGCATGATTTACTAAGAAATGACAAAAAAAAAAAAAGAAATCACTATCAGAAATATACCATTTGTCAAACAGATTGGAAATGGATTATGTACTTCTTTTCAACTTTTCATGCACAGCTCTCAAGGCACTCACGGCAACCAACAATGTTGCCCACCAAGGACATAATCCCTTTGAGGACACATCGCCGTTCCTAGTGCTGTTTCCTCCAACATTTTTTTTAAATTCTTCCCAAACTCTTTCCCTTCTTCTCTTCATAGTGGATTGCTGCCATATATTTCACAATGTCTCTATTCTTGTTCCCCTCAAATGTAACAAGATCATATAAGTTTCTGTACCGATCCATATCTTCAGCAACCTAGTTTAGCAAACACATAATTGTATGTTTAGATGAAAAGGCTTCTACATGGTTTCTTAATTTATAAATTAAATACACATTACCATTCCTTCAATCTTGTCATCTTCGCCTTTCGCGTGCATGAACTTGATCACATATATCCCACAATTGTCACTATGCAATACACGTTAGTAAGCAAAGTCGAACAACGTACTACTTTGAAAAAAAAAAATAAATGTCTCCCATAAGTTAAAAATCACATATATCTACCGTATAGTTATCTTAACGTTGAAAAGCATATTGACAATGATAAATAACCTATCGTTCGTGCTAATTGATCAGGCACATTATGCCTGGAGATATGCTCCAAGATGCCATTGGAGTGCGAAATGGCTTCACATCGGCTCTTTGAAACTTTCATCTTTGAACATTTGATCACTGAATTCCAACTACAAAAACAAACATGAATATATGAATCTTTTTTGTAATAAAATACATTACAAACTCCGACATGAAAATGCCTTACCACTTGCTTAATGCAATTGTAGACTATTGCCGAGCCCTTTGTATTTATTGTATCATAAAATAAAACTCTTTCACGCTTTACATGTATTACCAGCAAGAACCAATGCATATTTGATGGATTCATTGGTATAAGTATCTGTAGAGACATGGCGCATTTAGATTTTCATTTACTTAATAATTGGAAAAGACAAATAGAGCTTAATATTACCTTTTCATAGGTTCTTAATGAACCCATATATTTATCTTCACCTCTATACAGTTTTAAATAGTTTGACACCTCAGCACCCTTTTGAAAAATTACAGCCTAGAAAATTGGAATGAGCATTTACTTAACATTGTATGGTTATAACATAATGAATATATATATATATATATATATCCATATGCATAAAATGTGGTAAAATAGTTTCTTACTGAGAAGAATGTTGGTAGGAACCATGCCCTCCATGCAGGGTTTTCTGCTTGTTTCATCCTACTTAACATTTCATCATTCAGATTGATAACCTGCATCCATAATTTAAACATATAATTGGAAAAAGAAAACTCATAATTTTCATATTTAAATTAAGAATAAGATTTTAAAATAATCTAAGATATTAGGGATCACCTCACTTGACACCCATTCATGGGGCTTCATACACCAAAGGTCCATTCTATAGGCAGAACGCAACTGAAATTGGACTATAATAGGACTGTTTCATAATTTCAAATTATTAGCTAGAGAAATTGTAATATGAGATTAACATAACACAAATTGAAAGAACTTACTTATCTTTCTCTTCGAAATCAAAGATGTAATCTAGCACTTGTAGTTGATGGATGTTGAGTTTGGTAAGGACATCTACCTTACGACCATTCATGGTTGCTTTGATAAACTGTATAAAATTTAAAACAATTATTTTGACTATAAATAAGTACAAATACATAATGTTAAAAAAAATAAACTTCTACAAGTAATTACCGGAGGGATGATATTTCCTGTTGCTGTTCTAAAGTCCTTTTGTTTTTTTTCCTTCAACTGTATATTTTTCTTCTGCTTGTTAATAGGATGTGGCATCATCGTAGAAAGCGAAGATTTTCTAGAAGCTCTGTTCTTTATGTCAATCTTTTCTCCATAATCTTTTCCAAATGATTGAACACATGGAGACTTTCTACTACTATTGGTCTTCGTTGCCACCTTATTTTCAACATGTGCTGTGGATGATATCTCCATGACATTATTTTGTTGGCCGTCCACTATATTTCCATTGAGACCCTTCAAACATTTAATAAGTTAATAAGATTATAATAACTAAGAAAAAAATTACAAAAAAACTATAAATTACCTCAACTCTATTAGGATGATTGCTCCTTGTGCATGATGAATAGCTTCCTAGCTACAACATAAAAAAGTATTCCATTTATAAAAATAGACAAACTCATTTTAAAACTATAAGTGATAATAAACATTACCTTTACATCTTTTGTTTCGGGGTCAACGACATCTGCATCAATGTTTCCTACGTTTATCCCCTTAGAAGCACCATTACTCGTCCCGCATTTGTGAGTGTAGATTCCACTATCTCTATTAAGTGTTGCATGTCAATGTGGGGTAGATTGAAATCGTCATATTCCACACTATCGGCTCATCTATGAGCTGATAGCGCTTAAAATCCAAGTTTATATTACTTGATGCCTTGTCTGCTCCAATGCGGTGTGCATGGTATCCAAAACGCTGCTAATTTTTTCTCAATAGAAGGCGTACGGTATGAATCTGATGCCTTCTCACCATGCTCAACCCTATCTTGTCTTGCCTGATTGTCCCCTCTCCCCTTTGTTATAAGATCTACTTTATCCTCACATCCTTTGCCTATTGTATCAACTCCAACAAACTGTTTTTTTTCTTGGCTAGATATTCCTATCTTGCACCATCTCCACCTTGTCCCCATCTACACCTCCCCTACTAGATTTGCTAACAATGTAATTGCATCTATTAAGGACTCCATCTCCTTTTGTATAGTGGAAAAAGTCGCTCGCAGACTATCTATATCCTGACGTAATCGTCGTTGCTCTTTCTCCACTACTAAGAGACGTGATGCAGACCCCTACAAAAAAACATTTCACACATATCAAATATCTGGATAATATACTTTGAGACATGTTGCACATCTTGAAGCATGAGCAGGCTCATTGTTGATTGAAATTGAGGACTTCCTTAAAACAACCATAATAAAAGAGCAAAATTAAATAATGCACTATAAAAATTCAAATACAGCAATGAATTTAAAACATATATCAGTGACCTTCTCAATGGGCATCTTGTTGAAGCGACTGATGACTTTCTTTATTTGATTTCCTTCCAAGTCTTCACACGAGGAGTGAGACGACTTGATAGTTCAACGTCGATATAGCCCAATGCTAAATTATCAATAAAAAATAGCTGCATAACACATTGTAACAAAATTTAAATAAATTTGAAAGAATGTGTATATTCAACTTAACAAAAAATACATAGTTGAAATATGAAAATTTACCAATAACATGAGGGCACAACCAGATAGATACTTTTTTCCACCAGTCTTGTAATTTCTCACCCCGTACATAGCCTTTCCAGTAGAAATTTCCCCCAATTAACGTTGTTAAAGTTTTCGATATTAGCTACTACAGACCAATGATCCCTAGGTACATTGTATCCAGAATGGGGTGCTATGAATCGCCCAAGAAACCACAAAATTAACATACCTGAAAGGGGTTGCATCATCTTTAATTTTCTCCTCAATATCATTAATAGATAAATCACCTATTGTGGACTTAATTGATGTGATCTTATCATCCAAAGTATCTGTACAAGGAACAAGTCCATCAGACCTTACACCCAATATATTTTCCACATCTTTTTCAGACAAAACAATACTACTGTGGTTTATATGTAATTCACAAGTTTCGACGTCAAATCTTTCAATGATCCATGCTATAATTTCTCTATTCATTTTCCCACATTGCATATGTAACATGCCACCAAACCCCAACTCAATTACTATTTCTTTCTTTTGTGCATTCAACTTTTCTAACACTTCTGTAACTCGATTAGGGTTGCATCGAGTTTGCAATGCATTAAATTCAAAATGATAAAAAAATTGATTAGATAGCTAATAAAGATACTAGTACCCATTATAGTACACAAAATAAATAACCAATATCTTCATTTGAAAATTACTGAACAAGTATGTATTTATAAATATTACTTTACAAAGGTAGCATGCAATTACCTTATCCTCTTCAATATTTAATGAGTCCTTTTTCCTAACATATCCAGATGCGCTCGCCTCAGCCTTTGCTATTTCATTGAATTTTTCTTTCTCCTCATTAGAAAGAGATTTCCACTTCTTAGTTATTTCTGTATGTACCTAAAAAATAATGTTTCAATGAATCAATATAACATTATAGGCCAACAAAATACATAGAACATCACACATTTTCTAATTATGTGCACATTAAGTAAATATGCATACCGCATTAGCACTTCCCACTCTTCCTTCGTTTTGTCCATTTTACTCTTCTTCACTCGCTCTTCTTTACTGAAAAATGTACAATTCCATTATCCATCAATAATTTGTATTGCAGCCACATATTCACAAAATTATGTACTACAAAACTTACTAGAATAGCATATAACCACGGTGGTCGCTTCCTTCTATTCATTTTCAATTGTATGTAATACCTGCATGATCAACAACTAGACATAACTCTACAAAATAATTGATTGTTGTGTATCTATTGTACACGAGAGATTACGGTGTATAAAAGTCAAGGAAAATGACTAATGTAGCACTATTCTAATTTGTTTGATCTATTTACGAGTAAAAATATCTATTTTTCATCTATATCTCTTTCTTAACAGATATCTATTTGAAAACAATAAAAATAAGATGTTAAAATTGCTAGAAAAAGATGAAACAAACAAATTGAGTTAGACTATGATTAAGTTGGCCAACTAAAATCAAACTCTTAAATAGTTACATGAGACCAACAATATGAGGAATAGAAAAGTAACATTCATGATGTTAACTCATAATGAAGTAAATTACTCATAAACCTTGCAAGTATCAAAGCATTCTATTTCATTGATTAATGGATATAAAATGTCACGATGTATATATCGTGAAAAGTCTGTGAACTTGGTGCGATCATGTGCTTACAGCAAAGAACCTCAAAGACTCGCAAGTACTGCAAGGTCATATGACAGCTTCAAAATTTGTAGATTTAAAATCCCACATAATGTCCCTCGATTTCAGATCGAGGTGCTATTAGATGACACAAGCTGAAAAATCGCTAACCTAATACTCAAATTCTAAAATCACAGCTCCTGGAGTTTATTGCTGGTACCAGCAAAGGTAGGATTAAGTACTCATAAGTTCATGTTATGAAATCCAAATGATAATTACCAGCTACTGTGAACATACAAATTTAGAAACACAGATAATGCAATCGATAGCATGTAGCAAGATTTATGTAGCTTCACCTTCACCATCACTAATAGCTGACACCATTGATAGCTCCGATGACAACAACCAACCACTATTTTCTGCTTTAAGTAACTCTTGTAATAGTTAACAGTATAACAAACTAGACTGAGACATTCTTACAAGGAATGAACAAATTGTATGCAATAATAACATGAAAAAGGATTGGAAGCAGATGAGCACAACTCTAGATTATTAATAATCGAAAAAACTCGATACAAGGGTTGGTTAACTAGGCAAACAATTCAAGAAAAAAGCTTGCTGATTACATACATGGATTCATCATCATAATTGAATACTAACACCAAAATAAATATCATGTTCCACTATTAGGAGAATATAGTGTAATGGCAAATTTAGCTTGAAAAAAAGCTTCCACTTGCATAGGTGCCTGGATTCCAGATAGGACATAACCATATGAGTGAACCTCTGCCTCTAACTTGAATTTCCTATTCTAGTTGAGAAGATGGTTCCTCAGGTTTTGTTTTGGGCATCAAACTCAGGTTGGAATGTGAAAATGAAGAGATTTGTTGGATGGTTGGTGATGGTGATGTGTTTTGGGGTTTATAAATGATTGATGTTATGGTTCTTCTGATTCACAGAATTAGCTTTTTATGTTGGGATTACCATTGTCCATAAGAGATTTGGTGGGTTGGGTCTGAAAAATGGATATGAAAACTAGTTTTTTCCTGAAGCTGCTAATATGTCCTCATAGTGGCTAACGCTGAAAATAATAAAACATATCAAGGCATCAGTTTTTGATGGAGAAGGTTGATAAAGCTAATAATTGGACTTCTTACACTCTTGAAAAAGGTTTAGGATGCAAGTGTGCTTGTAAAATGGATTAGGACTCATATGACAGAACATAAAATGGTTTAATACTTGTGAACTTCCTTTAAAATATCACTTGAATTTTGGTATACTTGCGAATTACTATTTGAGCTTTTGATTGTTGACAATACTGCCTTAACCAACCAACCCACCCACCCAAGACCCCTGTATAACTCTAACAAGTCATCAACTATACATTGCAGCAACAACATCATCAACAACAACAAAGATACATTCTAAATGATTTCAACATTCCTCTGCTTGATTTATTTCCAACCACAGCCGTCTCACCAAGCACACACGGATAGCATGATCAAGCAATATCCCGCGCCAAATCTAGCAATGGGATGGATATCCATGGCAAATACTTCAGAAACCCTGTTCTGTATCATTAAAGCAACTATCTGCCTCCTTTGTGACCATAACTTATGTGCAAACAACCAACGGACATAACAATAACCCTAATTCACCCAACATAACAACCCAAACTATTGACAATAAAAAAAAAAAAAATGTACAAATGATAAATAAAGAAGATTCTCATAAACCCTAATACATGCAACAACTGACGGTTACAAAATTAACTTACGGTTACAAAAGTGGATACACTGCAAAACGAAAATACCTTACTAGGTGTGGTGCGCAGTGGTTTACTATGTGGCTTCGAAGCAGACGTGGGTTGCAATGGTCACAGAATGTGTTAGTGGCTCGACATTGATGGATTATTTCAAATGCCCATGATCGATTTCAAATTCGTGTTACAGAGTTCAACTCAGTAAATTGGTCTTGATGCTCGATCGAGCAATGAACGGTGATGGATGATATAAGATTCCTGGTTTTTGATTTGTGAGGGAGAGAGATGGCGTGGAGTCTCGAAGTTTTCAGAACAGAGAGAGGGTGAATGAGAGAGTGGGAATAACAGGGAGTGGTTGAATGAGGTGGGAAGAAGACGAGAAGAAAAATGGGCGAGAGAGAGAGAGAGAGGAGAGAGACTGAGAGAGTGCAAAACAAAGAGGAAACGAAATAAAGAGAGAAAAGAGGAGGCCGGTAGCAGGTGAGAGTTTTTAAAAAAATCTACGGCTGATATTAATTATAATAATACGTACGGTGGATAATGAAACGGACCGGTCCCGTTAAAAATAGTAACGGGACCGTAGAAGTCCCCATTATGTAAACCTATGGAACAAAAAGCATCATCAGACATTACTTAAAATAAACAAATCGTCCGTTTGAATCATTTTAATTTCCTTTTGTCTCCATTCCCTCTACAATGACTAATTAATAGGGGAGCTTTATCTTTTACCATATTTTTGCCAAATCCTGCTGTGCAATATTCTTATTTTGTGAAAAATTGAAATTTTCATCTAATTAGTAATTTATATAGGCTATATTATGCAACAAATATCATACCTCAAATAAGATTTCAAGCATCAATAATTCCTTTATTATAAAACTTACGCATTTTACACAAAACCTATCCTTAACTAAGTAGATTTCTAACTAAATTTAGATTCAGAAATTTTTAATTAGGTTTATTAATTATTTGAATTGCAACGAAAAATAAAGATAAAATAGTCTCTCAACAATACATGAAAAAAATGACCTGACAAAATAAAAGTATCCTACAATAGGTTAGAAGATATGTATGTTTGAGTAAAGGTATCTATTTCAAATAACATCTCATATAAGATTTCGGATTTCGATTTACTCATCCACCAACACTTTATTAATTAATTAGTCAAGTCAAGCCATACATATAACATGCTTTTCATTTAGATTTTAACTTACTTCCTTTAGTGTGTTAATCCAAAATTTATACTAAGTTAAAAGAGACAAATTTTGATGTTTAACGTATTAATATACGCCAATGACCTTATAGTCTAGTGACATCTCTCTTAGTCTCTCAAGTGAAAGGTACCAGATTAGAGTCTCCTCTCTTCAGGTTTAATTAATCCATTTATATTATAATTAAACCAAATTTACCAAAGATATGTTATTAAACCTAAGTTTATTAAGTCAAAGTTGACATTTTAGATTAATATTTGTACCTATTAGTTGTAAATTCATTCATCGTATTATATTATTTAATTGTTCAACTTAAAATTCACATTTTGATAATATAAATGTGTTATCTAAATTTATATTTAAAATAAATTCAAATTTCATTTGTTTACAATTCATTACAATTTTGGTTCAACGCATTACCCCAAAAGATCTCACCAGTTCACTTACTTCTAAACCGATTTTCAACACCAAATTTTGGTTTAAACTTTATCTTTTATTCTTTTACATGTTTCTAGACTAATTCAACCTAATTAGAATGGTTTAATATGGTTTTAAAACTGAAAATATCAAGTTTGGTCAAAACAGGGATTCAACTTGACACTCGACCAGTTTTTATCAAAATTTAGGGTAGTTTGGTTCGATTTTGTTCCATTTCGATTAACAAATGTGTAGTAGACATCTCAAGCATTCTAATAGACACACTTGCACCATGATAGGAGATTAAAAAAAAAAAGTCGCTAGTTCACCCTCTTAAACTACTACCAACACTTAACCATTTTGTTTTTTGTTCTTCAATCATGAAAACACATTAATATTAGCTTTCACATAAAAACATAGATTCAAACATATATTCATGTATTCATACACAATTGAATCATTTAATCTAATAAAAAACATGAATTCAATACTCAAACATTCGTCATACATATATGTAATCATCATCATCAATCGTACTCAAACTTTTCATTAATGAAGTTAGATTTCACTTACCTAAAATGTAGCAAAACAAGTTGAATATAATCTACTACTACTTCTACTCTTACATGCAAGTTATAGAAGCTTCAACCAACTTCACCTCTCCAACCCTCTCTTTTCTTCAATCATTTCCTAAAGATTATCATTAAGTTTGTAAGAGATTAAGGATTAGAGAAAAGGAAATTAAATTTTGGTTAGGTAATAGTTTACCCAGTAGAGAAGGGATATTTTGTATAAAAATATTGAAAGAAAGAGTGTCTTGTAAGACAAGTTTGAGAGAGAGGATTTTAATTGTATTAATTTTCTTGTTGGTAAGCATGAGCGAGTGAAGAAACAAAACTAACCTTGGACAGTGTGTTTAAGAGAGTTTGCATATGTAGAAAATATGATTATAGAGAATAAACGGCATATGTACCTTTGGTTATTACACATATTACATGTATTATTAGTTATTTAATTTAATTCTAATCTATTTGACTGAACTTATAATCCATTTAATTTTATGTAATAATTGTTATTATCACCTTAAAAATTTAGTTACTTATAATTAAGTAATTTGATATTTATTAATTAAATTATTTCTTGTTAATGAAATCTTATATTTATAACTAAATAACTTGTCATTTAACATAAACTACTTATCTAAAATTAATGGTTCAAATTTACTTGTATTTTCATATCAATATTGTTATCTTGATTAAACCTTGGAGAAAACTAGAAATATTTCAATGATGGAAAATTAGTTCTGTTTCGTTTAAGGAAGGTGAAGGATACGAAATTGGTTTGTTTTTTCATGCTTTGATTGTCCAGTTCTATGGGAACATATGTGTTTTGACGTTTTATGAACCAATAGGATATGTAAAACGCATCAATAATTACGAGTATATACAACCTAAACTATTTGTACTGCTTTACTTCAGCTTGATATTTGTTTGAATTTGATTAAATAATAATCAAGTTGAATTCGGGTTTGAACTAGCTGACTAACTTATTAAGTTGATCTCAAGATTTATAATATTTAGTTGGATTAATCCAAGTGGCCCGCAAATAATTTTACTTGTTTGGGTATTAATATTATTTTAACTTAAATAAAAAATTACATTTTTAATGAATCAAGTTTAAATAAACGTGATTGGGTTAAATTCAAATTTGTTTAGTGCAATACCATGTCAATTAAGTTGAAGCTCGACCTCAGCATTTTACCATCCCAATTAAGTTGTTTATAGTCTTTCCTACACTTTTATGCTAAGAGTCATCTTTGGAAGCATATAAAAGAACATACATATATATTTCTAATTGCTTCTTCATGCGTTCTTATTTTTTATTTCAGTTGATTTCATGATGTAGTGGAAGTTCTATGGTTGCATATTGTATAGAATATCTCATAAATGAAAAAAGGTGTTTGTCAGTTTCTACTTTAACGATTTATAAATTCTGAGCTTTGGCATCTGAACAACGGGTAAAAAAATAGAGATCATGTGCTTAGAGTCGGTTGGCCGGTTTGGTTTTGGAATTTAGGGTGTATTTTTCACTTGGTTCGCTTCTTGAATAATTTTGGATATAAATTCTATTTCAGATTAACTTATCAATATAGCAAATTTCTATTTTTTGATAGTTTTACATCTGGGTTATCCATCAAATTTCAATTATTTGAAATTTTGTAATAATAGATGTAGGCTCTTTATTTTGCATGGCACACATGAAGACTTGTAACAGCTAAGTGTAGCTTTGAACCGTTTCATCATCAATAACAGCACATCTAAATACACATGTCTTATGATGGTTGTTCACGCCTACTATTACCATTAGTGGCATCAAGTATGCATTTGATTTGTAAGTAGAGTCAAAGGCAATTACATCACCAAAACAAGCAAAATAAATTTGGCTTCTTGAATCACACTAAACAATCGACTGAGCCTTCCTTCTTTCAAATCGTAATCATAAATGAAGCCGGGGTCTGAATCCTTTATAGTAGAAAGATACCCAATTGCAGCATTTGCATCGCCGTTTGCAATGTCAATTTTCTTTTGTTTTTCATTAGTGTATAAATCTTTCTTAGTGAATCCTACTTTCTCAAAACCGCCTGCTTGTTGAACTAGATGTTCCATTATCTGGCAAGGTCTAAATGCACATGATAGCATTGATTTAATTGAACATCATCAACGTCTGTCACTTCTCTGTTAGTATGTAGAAAACACGCATGCTTCTCTTCAACAAGTTGGTGATTGTGTTCAGCAACTACTTTTGTGACTTGCCAGCAATTGTCTTTTTAGCAAGATTTATTCTAAAACATGCTAAACAACCCGTTCTTGTGATTGACCTAGTTCTCTAATGCGATAATCCCTTTTAACGTGTTTTTTCTCTTCGATAACCTTCCTTGTGGCACACCCAAGATCGCATGACAATTTTTTTATTTTTGTCACGTCTAATGTCGTTCCTACGAATACTAAAACCAAACATTGTAGCATACTCCTTATAGAATGTCTCAGTGTCACTATCTGATAAAAATTTCTCGTTAATCAAAGACTGAATAGAATGCAATCTCTCGAAGTTGTTTAAATCACTCAAGTTGACCATGTTGTTGTCGTGACGTTCCCCATCCATCTAAATATAAAATTTTAAAAATACAATTAAGGTGCATGTTATCGCATAGCAATCTATGTACATCAACACACACAAATGTGTTTAATAAGATAATTATTCAAGTGTTAGGCTTGAGTGAGATAAAGCAACAAAATTTTACTAACCTTATAATGATCCAACAATCTTGCAATTAAAAAGAACCGATAAATTATCCACACTCTTTACTTTAAAAGTCTGTTGATTAATAAAGATGAGATTGGTTAATGTTTTTATTTTCAATGATGCAAATATAAGCATGCATATCAAACTTACTAGGGGATTGCTGTACTCGAAGAAAATTAGAGCTTTTCTTTGGTTTTGAATGGCCTTAAACAAATAGATAAGTCAATATTAACAAATCTTACTGGAAATGTTGGATTAGGGAATTATGATTTTATGTAATTTAGTCTTAGAGAAACAGATAAGCTAGACAAGATTTATATTATACAGCTGAAATACCCCAAATCTTCACCAAGATTAGAAATTGAGTTTAGATAGATTAAATAGATGAAATGAATTATAGGATTAAATTAGACAAGTTGGCTTAATTTAATTAGCTAATAATTAAGTTGGTTTTGAGATTTGAAATTCCTAAAATCTCTAAACAAGTCATTGAAATGTTTAGAGGGTTCCTAAACTCTTGATTCTTAGCCTAAACACTAATTCCTAAATCTCAGTAAAATTTGAGTTCATTTGCTTGAATAAAAATATCAGTTCTTAAACCCGAACTCAATTAAATATCTTTTATCCAAAATAAATTTCTAAATTAAGTTTTACTTTGAGTTCTTAATTTCTAATCTATTGGTTTTGAAATCATCTCCTAAATATTTGTAGAACTAAAGATATTGATCTGAAAGTTCTAAATTCGATACCTTTATTTAAAAATCCTAATTCTAAGCTTTAAACTTCCCTTTTTATTTATTTTCCTCACCTGCTCTCTCTCTCTTCCTTTCACTTTTCCTTCCTTCTATTTTTTTTTTTCCCAACCGATGGCTTCCTTTCCCTCTTCCTTTCTTCTTCTTTTCTCTTCTTTTCTTCCAAATTCTTCCACAAATCTCAACATCAAAGCTATCTAGAAGAGTAATCAAAGCTAGGAGAGAAGGTAGATGAAGGAAAACAAGTTAGAAATGCAAAGAAAGATCAAGTGTGCAAGTGTTCTAAAAAGATAAGTTGTTATTCTCTTGTATCTTTGTTGTTTTATTTCTTTAATTGATGAATTGATGTTGAATTGGGTTGAGAGTGCTGTTTATTTATGTATTTGTTGTTTAATGGTTGATGGAAGTTGGGGTTTGGTTGGAGGAAGAAGATGATGAATAGTGATTTAGAGTTGATGAAGTTTTGGAGATGTTTGGTGTTGTTTGAATGATGGGATGATCATGTAATAAGCTTTAGAGTAACTTTGGAATGAGTTTAAAGAATTTTAAGAAGTGTAAAATGCATTTTGAAAACAGGGGATTTCGTAATTTTTTCGCTCCAGTGTACACAGCCTGTGTACATGGTCGTGTAGGCCTTGAAATTCTAAAAAGTTGCTCTCGGGTCATTTTTTTACCCAACACGGCCTCAGTACACGGCCGTGTACCCGGTCGTGTAGACTTCCCCTGTTTCGCATCCTTTGTATTTTAGTCATAACTTTTCATCGACCTCCGATTGAGGTGATTCAAGTTGCGTTGGAAATCTTAAAAAGAGATCTACAATTTTCATGTTTTGAGTTTTTTACAAATTCGAAAATTATCGATGCTTAAATTTGATTCTTTCCAGCTGCAACACTTTTCAAAACAAAGTCAAAAACTTGTTTTTGTTTGTTAAATGTGTTTTGCTTAGGAAATGGATCTTTTTGAGATAAAATGAGATAGATAAGTGATATTTGATGTTTGAGTGAATTAATTCATGTAATTAAACATGGGTTAAGTAGATTTATAGATTTAACAAATAATTAGATTAAATCTAGAAGTTAGTTATAAAATGAACTTAGTTAACAAACTTAAGTTCAACTTGTTAAATAGACTTGAATGAGTTAAAATAAATTAGATTTGAGTAGTTTAATTACTTTGGCGTAGTAATTAGATTAAATGATTAATTCTAATGAGTTTGACTTAATGAACTCAATTAAACTAAAATAAACTAGATTTCTTAAGCTTAATCCACTTGGCTTGGCTTTTGAATTAAATGGCTAAGGTTAATCAATTTGACTTGGTAAATCACTTAAATGACTAACTTTATTCAATTTGACTAAGGTTAAGCTAAATGGGTTAGTAACAAATAATTGGTTAAATGAATGTGTTAGGGTGATCTTTGAATAACATGAGGAATATGTTGTTTTGAATGTTTAATTGTTTTGGATTTATATGTTTTTGAATATAAATGTTTTGTTGATGCTTTGTGGATAAGAAACCATAATCAAAGTGAAAAGAAATACTTTGACAGACAAAGGAGAATCGTCCATACTTTGGCGGGGCGATATTCGCAGCCATAGTGGGGTTCCACATTAGTGTCTGATCAAATAGGAGTTAATAAAATAAGTTAGAGATTAGTGAATAATTGATATAAGTTCTTGTATGAATTTGATGAAGTGGATGATTAAGTTAGTTTAGTTTCTTTTACGAGCTCTTTTCTTAACAGTGGTGGATATCTGATTTTATCTTCTGGATTATCTTATGAAATTTCCTTCTGAAGCTATGTTTGGATTCATATTCAAGGTACGCAGTAACCTGCTGTCTCTGTTAGGATAGGCATTTATAAAACTTAAATATAAATAAGAAAACTTAAAATGTGATTGTTGCTTGTGTTTTATGCCGTTAAAATCCAATTCCTACGCCAGGTCATGTATGAACCTAACGGCAACCCCTCATAGTTTGATGAGTTTGGGATGGAAGTTGGTATCCGGTTCGGGGAGCGGCACCTTGCTCGGTTTGAGCATGGTAGATCTAGGCGCTTAGGCTACTCCTGTCATTTGAGATGACTTTCATTAAGTGGTACGGCGGGTAGTTGACGGGGGGTATAGATCGGTGAAAATTTATTTAAACTCGGTAGGAAGTACCATAGTTTAGTTCAAATGTTTATGAGAACGGTGAACTATATTTTATGATATGGACCGAGTATAAATAGAGCTAAGTAACGGCTATTAACCCTGGAGGAAGCTACTTTTCTCTTTGACTTAACGATCTAGGACGGTATGAGTACCCGAACTACTTATATCAACCCCCTGAGCATCCGAGTGTTACTCAGGTCCCCTCGCGATCCCTGTTGTCCGGAGTTTGAATACTCCCTGTTGATTTGTTTACTTTAAAGAAAGATAATAACTTGTGGTTGTTGCATTTGCATTTAGTTAAGCTCGTGTGTCACTCCGTGTGTGATTGTGTTGCTGTGTACTGGGCTCTGCTCATTATTGTTGTGTTATTCTTTTTACAGGAATGTGACTGTTGATGATGATGATGAGATGATGACTTGATGATGATGAGTTATTGTGTTGATGTTGATTGTGAGAGGATGGTGATGTGATGATGTTTGATGTGATGATGTTTGTCCCGGTTTTGGGCGATTCTGAAGATTTGGAAGATGAATGAAATGTGATAGGACCGAGATATATTTGTATTTTGTTTCTTCTTTGCTTTGTTTTATAAATACTGGATTTATTTATAAATTTGTATTTTCATTTAAGGGCTTTTAGTGCCCAAGTTTTGTAAATAAGCTTTTCTAAATATTTATCAAAGTGAAAGTTTTTCCACTAGTAATAGTGAAAGTTCGAAATGCTTTTATGTAGAAATGTTTTTATTAAAGTTAATTTTTTTCCGCTGCTAAATCCAGTTATCTAAAAATCTAACTAAACGATTTCATAACTTAAAATCGGATAGCATGTTCAACATAAACACCTTCTTTTAAGACAACCTTACGTATAATTCGTAAGATTATACGTGGTTGGGGACTGATGTGTTTTAATTTGAGAATTGAGCATATCGGTCTTTACAACAGCACATCGTACTTTATTGCCACATAGATATATATTTAGAATGTAATATAATATATAGATTTTTTAGATGGGGTCTTATTCATAAATTTGAAATATGCATCTTAAGGTGATAAATGAAATTTCTTGATTTTATTTCATGTTGTACAATATATGTATTTTTTATACATTATAGTAATGTAAAACTCTATATACATATAATTTTATAAAACATATATATGATATATATATCTTTCATGAACGAAATTTGTATTGTATATGTAATATAATTTTTTAAATACATATTTGTATATGTTATAGTGGTAATTTTGTTGTGTATTGCATATTTTATTTATCAGCATAAAAAATAACAAATCATATGTTTATATGTTAAGGTATTATATAAACTTGTGTTTGTTTATATGAGTTATGTAAGATATATAATTATATGTTATATAATATGTAAATATTTAATGAATGAAATTTGTATAGTATATATATTTATATTATATATTTCATAAATACTTTGTATGTTATATGCAATATATTTGTTTGTGTTTATTTGATATTTTATTTTAAAAACCAAAAAACATACCATATGATTATTATATATATATATATATATATATATCTTACATGTTATATGAGAATGAAATCTTAATGTTAAGTAATATATAATTACTCGTATTATGTTATGATATGTACTTAATTTGTATGTTGTAACAACATGAAAAATTTATATAGCTCATTAAGTTATATAGATACATAGTATGTATTCATGTTTTACACATCCAGTATTATATAAAATTCAAATATTATATGTTCCTATAAGATCATTATTTAGGTGTTAGGATTGATAAGATAGAGCAACAAAATTTCATTGACCATAACGATCCAACATCTTGCAATTGAAGAAAACTTATAAATTCTTCACACTCTTTACTTTAAAAGTATGTTGATTAATAAAGATGAGATTGGTTGGGTGATTTTGTCCTAGAATGATGCAAAAATGGGCATGCATATCAAACTACCGGGGGATTGCTGTACTTGAAGAAAATTAGAGTTTTCTTTAGTTTTGAATGGCCTTCAAGAAATAGATAAGTCTTTATTAACAAATCCTACTCAAAATCTTAGATTAGGGATTATGATTTATGTGATTTAGTTTTGGAGAAACAGATAAGCTAGACAAGATTAACAAATCTTAAAGATAATCTTGAATGTAATTTGAATATTAGAGATTTATATCATACAGCACGTTGTACTTCATTGCCACATAGGATATATATTTAGAATGTAATATTAATATATAGATTTTTATATGGATTCTTATTCATAATTTGTAATATGTATGTTAAGGTGATTAAATGATTTTTTTTATTTTCTTTAATGTTGTACAATATAATGTATTTTTTTGTTATAGTAATGTAAACATGTATACATATAATTTTTATAAAGCATATATACGATATATATATATCTCTTCATGAATGAAATTTGTATTGTGAATATATATATAAATAATTTTTTTAAAACATATTTGTATATGTTATATGGTATATTTGTTTGTGTTAATGCATATTTTATTTATGAGCAGAAAATAACAATTCATATGTTTATATATGAATTCCTCCTAGCATGGTAAAATGACCTTTAGAGTGATGGATCCCTTTAGTATGGTAAAATGACCCTTTGAGCGATGAATTCCTCCTCATGTGCGATAACATAGCCGCTAGAACGAGAAATCCCCTGGTGTGGTAAAATAACCCATAAAATGAGGAATATCTTTCTAATGTGGTAAAAGGCCCTCGATTGAGGAATTTCCCTTAGTATGGAAAAATAGCCCACATAAACAAGGAATTTTCCCCTGGTGTGGTAAAGTGACCTCCAGAATGAGGAATTGCCTCTAATGTGGTAGAATGTCTCTTGAAATGAGGAATTCCCCCCTAGTATGATAAAATGACCCTTAGAATGAGGAATTTCCCTCTAGTGTAGTAAGAAGGCCAACAAAACGAGGAATTCCCTCTTAATGTGCTAAAATGGCTCATAGAACGAGGAATTTTCCCATAGTGTTGTAAAATATCCTTCGGAATTCCTCCTAAAGTGTGTAAAAACCCTAAAATGAGGAATTTCCCCTAGTATGGTAAAATGAACCTCAAATTGAGGAATTTCCTTCCCCCGACTTGGTAGAATAAACCTTAGAACGAGGAATTCCCCCTTGGTGTGGAAAAATGACCCATGAACGAGATTTTCCCCCTATAGTGGTAAAATAACCTTAAAAAAATAGAAATTTGCTCTATGTGGTAAAATCACACCTAAAACGAGGAATTTTCCTCAAGTGTGGTAAAATGGCTCTTAAACGATGAATTTTCCCATACTGTAGGATATATATAAATTTATATGTTATAGGTAATATGAAAAAGTAAAATATATATCCTATAAATATATATTATGTAAATACTTTATATAATATATATAATATATTGTTTGTGGAATATGATATTTTATTTAAAACGCAAAAAAACATCCATGTGTTTATATATATCTTACATGTAAATAAGGAATGCAATTTTTTATGTCATGTAACATATAATTACTTTATTTTATATTCCAATATCAATATGCACTTAACTTATATGTTGTAGCATTATAAAAAAATTTATACATGTCTGTTATGTTATATAAGATGCATAGTATGTATTCATGTTTTTATACATCCAAGTAATTACATAAAAGTTAATTTTTATATGTTCCAATATGTTATGTAAGATGCATATAATTTTATCGTATCATATACATATGTTAGTATAACATATGTTCCAATAAGATGTTATAGTCCGCTAATATGTAAAATTTTGATACATGTAATTTGTAAGTAATATATATTTTATATGATGTAGATAAAATTGTGTTTGTATATCATACATTTCATTAGATAAGATAAAAAACAAAATCATATGTATATATATCTTATATGTTATATTATGTATGTTATTTGTAAATTTAAAATGTTATAGTAATGTATTAAATATGTATTTTCTTAATTTAAATCATTATATAAAAATTAATTTTTTTATATGTTCCAATATGTTATGTAAGATGAATATAATTTACATGTTATACTAATATGTAAAATTTTGATACATATAATTTGTAAGTATATATATTTTATATCTTGTATATGATAAAATTGTATTTGTATATCATATATTTCATTATATGAGATAAAAAAATCATATGCATATATATCTTATATGTTATATATTATATATTTCAATTGTTGTAGTAGTGTATCAAATATGTATAAGCTTAATTTAAGCATTATATGAAAATTTCTAAATTTTATATGTTTATAGGATATTTGTATATATTATCGTGATAGATTAAAATGTTTTTCTTTTACATGCTATAGCAAAATATATATTCCTATGGGTCATTTTACTACACTATAGGGAAATTCCTCATCTATAGGTCATTTTACTATAGTGGGGGGGGGGGGGGGGGGGGGGGGGGGGGGGGAGGGGTGTGAGGGAAGGAATTCCTCGTTTTGGATGCCATTTTGCTATACTAGGGGGAAATTCCTCATTGTATGCGTCGTTTGACCGTGCTAAAAAGGAATGCCTCGTTCCAAAGGTCATTTTATTACACTAGGGTAAATTTCTAGTTTCAGGGCTATTTTACTGTACTATGGGGAAATTCTTCATTTTATGATTCATTTTACTGCACTATGGGAAAATTCTTCGCTTTATAGGCCATTTACCACATTAGGGGATAATTCCTCATTTCAGTGTTCCAAGGGCCATTTTACCACACTAGGTGGGAATTCCTCGCTTCAAAGTCCATTTTGTCATACTATGAGGAAAATCCTCGTTTTAGGAGCCATTTTACCATACTAGGAGGGAATTCCTCATTCTATGGGCCATTTTACTATACTAGGGAAGAACTCCTCATCCCGGAGGCCATGTTACAATACTAAGGGGAAGTTCCTCATTCTATGGGCCATTTTACAATATTAGGGAAGAATTTCTCATCCCGGAGGCTATGTTACCACACTAGGAGGAAATTCCTCATTCTATGGGTCATTTTACCACACTGAGGGAGTTTCTCATTACGAAGGCCATTTTACTACACTAGGAGGAAATTCCTCATTCTATTGGTCACTTTACTGTAGTAGGGGGAATTCCTCATTCTGGATACCATTTTGCTATACTATGGGAAATTCCTCATTCTATGGGTTATTTTACCACACTGAGGGGAATTCCTTATTACGAAGGCCATTTTACTACATTAGGGGGAAATTCCTCATTTAGGGTCATTTTACTATAGTAGGGGGAATTCCTCGCTCTATGAGCCATTTTTCCACACTAGAGGGAAATTCCTCATTTTATGGTCATTTTGACCACATTAGGGGGTAATGCCTCATTTAGCGTTTCAAGGGCCAATTTACCATATTAGGTAGGAATTCCTTGTTCTAAAGGCCATTTACAACACTAGGAGAAGATTCCTCGTTTTATGAGCCATTTTACTATACTAAAGGGAAATTCCTCACTCTATAGGTCATCTTACCATACGAGGGGGGAATTCGTCGTTCTAGAGGCCGTTTTACCTCACTAGGGGGAATTCATTGTTCTAGTGACTATTTTACCATACTAGTAGAGAATTCCTCATTGCAAGGGTCATTTACTACACCGGGGAGAATTTCTCATTCTTGAGTCCATTTTACCAAACTAGGGGGAATTGCTCGTTAAAGGGTCATTCTACCATACTAAGAGGAAATTCTTCATTGTAGGAGCCATTTTACCACACTGAGGGGGAATTCCTCATTTTAAGGGCTAATTTACCACATTAGAAGGAAATTCCTCATTCCAGGAGCCATTTTACCATATAAAGGGGAAATTCCTCATTATTAAGGTCATTTTACCACACTAGAAGGGAATTCATCGCTCAAGGGCTATTTTACCACATTTGGAGGGAATTCATTGTTCAAGATCCATTTACCACAATGGAGGGAAATTCTCTTTATATGGGCCATATTACCATACTTTGAGGGATTCCTTCGTACCAATGGCCATTTTATAGCATTAAGGGATTTACTCGTTCCAAGGGACATTTTACCATAGTAAGGGGAGATTCCCTTTTCCATGAGCTATTTTACCACACTAGAGGAAAATTCCTCATTCTGGAGTCATTTTACCACACTAAGAGGGAAATATTTGTTCCAGTGGGATATTTACCATATGGATGGAATTCCTCATTCTAGAGGCCATTTTACTACAGTTGGAGGGAAAATCCTATTCGAGAGGTCATTTTTCCACATTAGCAGGGAATTCCTTATTCTAAGATCCATTTTACCATAATATAAGGGGATTCCTCGTTCCAGGAGTATTTTACCATAGTAGGAAGGAATTTCTCCTTCTAAGGGCTATTTTGATACACTAGAGGTAAGTTCTTTGTTCTAGGGTCCATCTTACTAGATTATAAGGAAATTCCTTATCATTCTATATCTAATTTCAAAACATAAAGGTTTGATTTATCGTCGTAAATCTCATATAACCATCATAATACGACAAAATTCCTCAAGTGTAAGTCATATATCGCCAATCATACTACATTTTCATCATTTTATGATATATGCTTTATTATAGGCTCATTACATGACAAACCCCAATTCATTGGTATAATGGCTATTTTGCCATACAAAACCTATTTTTTTCCACATTAAGGGCTCGATCTAATGTTACATGACACATTTTCTATATAAACTATATTCACCATAATATTACTCCTCTCTTTGCCATATTATTTTTTTCATTATTATAGGCTTCATTTCTATGCACAAAGCTTAATTCACCACATAAGATCTAATTTCACCTCGATGTGTCTTGATTTTATTTTTTGATGCTTATTTGACAACAGAAGTCATTTCCATTATTATAAGGCTCAAATCCTTTATCTAATGCTAATATCACCAAACAAGTCTTACCACAATAGTGTGAAAACTCCATATTGTTATGCTCATTCATAACATGAATCAATTACTTA
Organism: Combretum micranthum; assembly: GCA_024138025.1. Lineage (NCBI taxonomy): Eukaryota > Viridiplantae > Streptophyta > Magnoliopsida > Myrtales > Combretaceae > Combretum > Combretum micranthum. The sequence goes on from JAMXBD010001784.1 coordinate 283,836, forward strand.
TATTAAGGCATATCTACAACACAACACTATATTTTCTCCCAGTATAGGTCTCGATTTCTTATCGTAATGCTCATTTTACCTTTACACGGCTCAAGTCCTCCTTAAAAGCTCATTCTACCACATAGTTACTATTTCACTATAATAGAATTGAATCCTTACCATATTTCCCATTCACCATACATGTATCATATTCATTATAACATATAAATGACTCATTCTAAGACTCATTTGACCACATAAGCACTGCTAACACCATAAACGGACTTGATTCTTTGCTGTAAGGCTCATTTCACCATGACATGGTTAAATTGATTGTTACAGCTCCTCTAACTAAATTTGCAACCATTATAACCATAATTGTGCAAAATTCCTTATTGCAAGGATTATTTCACAAAGCAGGGTAATACCCCTTACCGTGAAGCTCGTTTTAAATAACTCACAATTTTCACCATAACCTAAATTAATTGGTTGTTTAGACACTCAAATACATAATTCATTTACTTAATTATGTAAGTAAATGAAGATTTTCTAAAAATTTACGCGTCTTGACAAAATTATGCACTTTAATGAGCTAGTCAATTAAGCTAAAGTGCCTATTCATATTTATCTTGTTCACCTGTGATAATAATTCTACACTCTAGTTGAATATGCTAATTAATTTATTCCTTTACGAGTGTTACAAAATCGTGCAATTTAATTCAATGTTGATAATTTATATAGTTTATTATTTTTTGGGGGTAAACTATTAAACATGTAATTAAATGTATGTTAGAAAAAATATTATTCAATATAGGTCGTTACAGTGTCTAATTCATAAATTTTTTAAACCTTTGATTCTAATTGTAACACTTAATAACTTAAAATAAACGCATTAAACTTTTTGGCTTGCTTTTTGTTTTATTGATATTTAATGACAATAGTGTATTTGAAAGACCCATGACAATTAATTTGATTTTTGTATAAGATTTAAATAATTATAAATTTAATTTAAATTGAATATTTTGCTTAGACATGTTAATGATTTATCATTTCCAAAACTCTTCATAAATATATAATATATCATGGTTTTTCTACAACTTTGTTTTATTAACCTTTGATGATGATTATACACTTCAATGATATTAGTAACTTAATTAGTTAGAAAAACAAAATTCTACAACATTGTGTCACATTCATCTTTATTTTATTGATATATGATGATAATATTGCAGTTGATGGACATATTCTAATTGATTTTATTTTTTCACTAGTTTTAAATAATTATATAATTTAATTTAAAATTGAATATTATAATTAAATATTTTAACAACTTTTTTTTCCTAAAGCCTTCATAAATACAAAATATATGATATTTTTTCTTCAAATATTTTATATAATAATTTTCAACTTTTTTATTCAAATTTACAGCGCAAACGAAACCTTTATTAATTAATTAATTTTTCTCCTCTCATTCTACGAAGCACATAGCCATTTCATGCTTTGTGTACAAGATCTGCAAACACCTTTGGCTATTTGTTTTTCCCGCCTTTTCCGCAACGATGGACTGCCTATTTGCATTTCCTCCCCCGCATTCTATTTTACATGACCGGCTACAATCGGTAATCCTCTGACGGGATCGGTCCCGTCGAAAACAGTGACGGGACCGTAGAAAAATCCATGGAAGTTATTAAAAGAGTATTTCAAATTTCAAATATATAAAAGTTAAAATTACTAAAATACTTGTAAAGTTGTATATTTTAACTTCTAATTCTTAATGAAATAAGAAAATAATGATATTGTTGTAAGGGCAATTAGAAAAATACAAAAAAAAAAAAAACACCAAAGATACTCCTCTAACTTCAATGATGATGATGATTATTATTATTATTATTATCCATCAAATGGAAGTTCACATGCATCGATCAGTGGTAAAATCGCTTCATGCCTTAACAATAATGATAACATAATGAGAAGAGGACAAGTATAATTTAAACCATAACCCAGCTCTATAGTTAGGTGCTTTATTGGAAAAATTAATCGTGGTTACGAAAATCATATTTTGCCAGCCCATTTGCGAAAGAAGCACTCCACACGTTTAGATAGTGTAGGTCGAGGTAGAGTTATACATTCACTATAAAGAGTAAATTTTATTACGAGTATATTTATCTTAATGCTCTAAAAATTATAGCAAAAAGGCCAATCTGAAAACTTGGTGACGCCTTACAAATACAATAGTGTAAAATCATATCCTATGTAAGAGGGCTCAAAATATTAATGAAAAAAAAAAAACCCACCATTGATACAAGTGTCCTTGGTCACTATAAGGAATGCAACTGAGGCAGGTCTAGAATGGATTTATAAAACTTAAACTCAGTCTACTTCTCTATAGGATCTCCAAATCTAACCCTAAACCCTATTGGGGTTTATTGCTATACTTAAACCAAATAAGATATCAGGTTTATCCACCTCACCCCATTTGACACAATTAACGATAATATAAGCATATACGAAAATCAAAAGTTAGTCATACCCTAAAAATAAATAACAAAAATACAAATCAAGCTATTAAAACAAAGATAAATATCTTTAAATGATATGAAAAGAAAGATATTTAATCTCTTTTGCTTTCAAAACCCAAGAACTAATGTATAATATGTGAAAATTTAACTTTTATAATACATAAGATAAGCTATAAAAAATAATGTACTATATACTATGAATATTAAATTAACCTAAATAAATTCGAAATTATGAGTTAGTTCCAAAGATCATATTACAATTAATAGAAATCGAGAGAGAAAATGATAAAGATTTTATTATCTAAGTTTTCTTTTGAATAGAATTTTATATTTTAAATTTTATTATATTTTAGTTGGTTAGGTTTCCTATCAAGTTATAACTATAACTCGCAACTCGACTCTATACCCTATAGGATTGTAAATAATTTTTCAAACTTAACCCTAAATCCTATAGGGTTTTTAGTAGATCAGATATCCTATAATAATTGTTTGGTTATATTTCTAATAATTAGTTACTATTTGCTCTAAAACAGTAGAATTTTTTGTTGTGATTACTAGTATCATGCATGTGGAATCAAAAGCTAATATTATAATTGCTCTACGAACTTCATGACGCTTAACTAACGAGTCGTTGTTTTATTGTGATACATTTTCTTAGTTAAAAATCGAATATAGTTTAATAAAAGAAAAATATTATATTCAGTGATTCAAAAAAAAAAAGGAATCTTTTAAATCTTTCCAATTCCATAAGAATAAATTAGTCCTACATGCAATAACAAGAAAAAATTTTTAATAAATAATACACACCAATATAAACACATAATATGTAATTACTAATCATATCGCGACACATAAAAGAAATACTGTATAGTTTCTAAATAACTATCATATGCATTTAAAAATATGGTAATAACTAAAACAATGATTAGTACTTTCTCACAACATGTATATTGCCTTTCTAAAATAACATAACGTCATAAATGAATGAATGAATAAACAAAAAGCTTAACCAAATCCCAAATTAGAATTCACACAAGCAGAAAAGAGAAAGTGCAATGCATCACGATAAAATCGGAGGCATTATGCCTCTAGTATTATTATTATTTTTATGGGAAAATTGGTGCACCACAGCATATCGTGTATGCCCATCTCATGACCATCCTTTTCCATGCAAAACCTATACAGCCATGTTTTGTATCTAAACTGATTGTTAACTCTAGTTCTGCTTTAAGATCAAAATATAATAATCAATATAAAGTTGAAAACATTCAAGAAGCTTGCTGACACTCTATGGATATCATCAAAATCTGATTCTTTAGAGTGCTGAATCAGCTTGGTGAACACATGGCATGGCAAAGCGGCATATTGGACAAAAGATGCTCCTTGCCAACCATAGTTTGATGCAATCTCCATGGAATATATGTGAGCAAGGCAACTTTGAACTTCCATTCCATTACCTAAATTCTCCAAACAGATTACGCACTCATCATTCATCAATCTTGCAATTTCCATCGAAACCTTCTCCAATGCCTCAATAGAAGAGTCGGTTGCACGGCAAGTTGTCAATCTGGTGATGATCCTCCTCCTCCTCGGGTTCCATCAAGAATTCATCATCAACATCTTCTTGAAAATATATCTCGGTGTTGATAATTTGAGTGTTCCAGGCCTCTCCACAGAGTGTTTTACACGAGTTAATGTCACTTCCATCATTAACATATGTAGGTTGGAGTAGGTGGGGTTTCGGAGCATAGACACTGCCATGTTATAAATCTTATTGATACAACCTTCTTGAAAATCAATAGGCACTCCAAGTCCTAATAGGATTATAGAAAGATGTGAAAACCTGCTGTTTCTATTTGTCGGCAAATCATTGTCCCTTATATAGGCCTCGTTTTCGCTTAGAAGACGATCTTTGTGCATGGTAACAATGAAGCTATCGATTAAAATACGAATCTGCTCTGTGTACTCATGTGGAATACCATGAGAATGACCACTACTATTGGAAAGAGTGGTAGTTCTAGCGGCCTCTCGAATACAAAACTTTAGACGGAATTTTTGAGGTGACACATGATGGGTTCCATTAGTGCCAAAGGGGACTCGAGGATTTACGTTCATATATGGTGAAACTTGGGTGGTATAGAAGTGGAAGACTTCCATGTTTGATATACTGTTGTTTTTTTTTTTTTGGTAAAAAAAAGAATCAAACCCTTTTTTGGCAAGTTTGCTGCTCTCCTTTTTCTTTTTTCTATGCACTATTTGGAAGAAGAAGAGCTTTGATTTGTGTTTTAAACAAAATAAGATTCCTTCTCCTGATCAGAATAAAATTAATATTACAAATCATTACGAATATCTAAAATACAAGATATTGTAGTGTAGATAAAGTAATTCATATCTATTTAAAGGTAAAAAAACAATCTATTATGTTGGATATATTCACTCAATCAAGATACCATATTTGGTAAACTTTATTTGAAAAGATTTATATTTTAGGGTAAATCTAAGGTCTTTTCGTTAAAGATACAAATATTTTACAGCATCATCACCGGTTAGTTATGATACCACTAGATTTAAATAAAGATTTGACCAAGTAGTTTAAAGCCATCCAATCAAAATAAGAATAAGATTAGATAACAAATCAAAGATTTACTATATGATTGAAAGCTTAAATTAATATAGAAAAATAACATTCATGTTCATATTCATATAGGTGTTGGATATCATTGTTTTTCTTTTACTTTTTTCTTTTTCTCTTTTATTAAAAAAAAGGGAAAAGGAAGAAAACGGTAATAGCATAGGTTATTGTCTTTCACTTATAATTGTAAATGGGACTTGAATATTCTTCATATTTCATCTCTAGATTCTCATCAATTCATAAATTAATACTTAAACCTGGCTTAAATTCTTCAACTATCTTATGACATCATCTATCTGCTATATTCTTTCATGCAATTCAACCAATGAGTATACCATAGACGACAAAACATTAAGAGCATACTCCTTTTTGAAATGTCATTTTGCTTAAGCTATTAATCTAATTAGAATTTTCGATTTTTTTTTTCCCTATCCTTTCCAACAATATACACATGAAGATATATATTTTGTATTATTAATACATGTGCGAAGTATTCATAAACGGTTCATCGTTGGCGTAGAAACGACGACACGAATTTTAAATAGCCTAAGTGATCATGATTCCGTAACACATTGAAACAATATATAACGTAAGGGAGCAATAAAAAATATCTACTAGTTAGTCATTTATCTTTTCAAGATGTACCAAACATTTTGCAGTCTATAATATATATAATTATGATCATATTCATCTTTATATAATTATTTATATATAGTCAATTAGTATTGATAACTATGTTTCAAGTATTATGTGTTATATACGATTGTTTTTATAGTTGCAAATGGTACCTAAACGTTAACAAAATATATAATTAGGTACCTAAAATTTGAAATTGATAAATTTAATACCTAAATTTCAAAATTGATAAATTTATTATATAAAAAAACTTTTAATGTATGCTACTAATACTTTCATCAAGTTTTTTAAGTACTAAATTAATTAATTTTAAAATTTTTTAGGTACCAAATTGATTAATTTCAAAGTTCATGTACCAAACTGATTTTTTTCAAAGTTGATACCTAATCCTATATTTTGCCAAAATTCAGATATTATCTGTGACATTATCACTTTAAAGTAAAATTAGTCAAACATACATGCAATGCATAAAGTTTCCTTTTTTGGGCAATGTCATCTAAATGGAGCCTCATAAAGCAACGCTATGCAAGAATCCATATGTCCATAATTATCTGTCTTTCCTTTCTTTTTGCTAATTATTTCCAAGTAATTAATGGTTTTTTTTTTGATTGATTGATTAGTATTTCTAGAAAACCTATGGAGTGATAAAGCAACGCTATGCAAGAATCCATATGTCCATAATTATCTGTCTTTCCTTTTTTGATTGCTAATTATCTGTCTTTCCTTTCTTTTTATTGATTAATTAGTATTTCTAGAAAACCTAATCATTAAGCAACGCTATGCAAGAATCTATATGTCCATAATTATCTATCTTTCCTTTCTTTTTGCTAATTATTTCCAAGTAATTAATGGATTTTCTTTTTTGATTGATTGATTAGTATTTCTAGAAAACCTATGGAGTGATAAAGCAACGCTATGTAAGAATCCGTATGTCCATAATTATCTGTCTTTCCTTTTTTGATTGCTAATTATCTGTCTTTCCTTTCTTTTTTGATTGATTGATTAGTTTTCTAGAAAACCTAATCATAAAGCAACGCTATGCAAGAATCCATATGTCCATAATTATCTATCTTTCCTTTTCTGATTGCTAATTATTTGTCTCTCCTTTCTTTTTGATTGATTGATTAGTATTTACCTAATCAATCAATCAAACACTAGAAATACAACATTCATGTTCAAATTTATGTAGATGTTGGATATTAGGGTTTTTCTTTTTTCCCTTTTTTTATTAAAAGAAAAAATGACAATGACACAAGTTATTGTCTTTCACTTATGTTTATAAGTGGGATTTGAATATTCTTCATTTTCCTTCTCTAAATTTTCATCATCCGACGTTTAAATAAGGTGTCGAGATAGATATATACTATACATTCATTATAAAAAAAAAAATTACAACCAGAATAATTAATCATAAAACTTTAAAACTATTGTAAAAGGATCACTTTAAGAACCATTGCAGTGATGCCTTAAAATACAATAGTGTAAAATTATATCCTATGCTTGTTTAAGCGGCTCTTGCAATAAGAATTGACAAAAAAAAATTTTAAAATCCACCTTTGCATCTAGTAGCAAAATATAGTATTATAATTATTCAACAAACTTGGTGCTCAATTAATGAGTCACGCCTCGAATTAGGGTCCAAGCATAGGGCTATGCACGGTACTGTTCGGTTCGTTTTTTTTCTTTTAAATTCAAACCTAATCATGCCGTTTGGTTTGTAATTTTTTTGAACAAAAAAAGGGGCTTCGATACAATTTAGTTTGCGGTTCAAACCGTTTTTATTCATAAAATAAAAATAAATTCTATCAAAAAACTTCCATTACATATTTCTTATCACTAATATAAATATAAACAACAACATTTGAAATTAATCATTTACCAAATAAACATGTAAAACTTATTGGAAGGAAAAAGATTTGATCCATTATAAAATTATAATTGTAACTAGTCTCATTTTTTTTTTTTTTAATTATCTTGAACTGTAATAGTAGACTAGACTTCATCCCAATATAAGACACAAAATTTAATTCATTGTATGTTTCTAATTAACATATTTTCAATTATATAAACCAGGAAGTAACTAAATAATAGACGTAGATCAATTAGTAAGACAAAGGGAAAAAAAAAATCTTCGGGAGTTAGAATACTAGAGGCTAATATCCAAAATCTATCCTTTTTGTAGACAACATAACAATTAAAACATAATATAATGAATGTAATTTTATTCTCATGAATGATACATATTTAAGTCACAAATTCTAAATATAATTCATTTTTATAATGAAACAATTAAGAGTAAGAATAATATGCTTAATTTTTTAAAAAATATATAAAACAGTTTGATTCAATTTGAACCATATGGTTTGGTTCAAGGTCTTAAATGGAACCACGAACTATTTTCTTTTCACCGAACCAAATTGTGAACTAAACCGTTTCAAAAAATAACCAAGATTTTGGCTCGGTCGTTTTTTGCACAGCCTTACCAATCATGCCCAGTAGTCACGTATAACACTTATGCATTATATGTCAAGGTTAACCTAAAAGACTTCATTAGATTAGATTCTTGAAAAAAATTGGATTTACAGCAGTAAAATAAACTTTTACAAAATATATATGGATATATATATTTCAAAAGCTACTCTCAGACTAATATTCACTTATAAAACCATATCATCAGGTATCTTAAAACAAGAGTACCTTGTGACATGATGATAAAAT